>CACRXK020002091.1:0-46367 GCA_902702795.2 Paramuricea clavata
GGACATATCGGGCAATCATCTGAACGTATTGATTTTTATTTTTTTGCTATTCTTCATAAAACAATTTGGCGATAAATATATTTCGTCCGAATAGTGGTACTGTCCGAAAATTGGACAACATACTGTATTATATAAAAGTCGACGTATTTTCTGCACAAAAACTTTAAATACTTGTGGCTAAAATAAAGCATTATCCATCGTATTTTAATATAATCATATCCCATGATATGACCAATTTTTCACGAAATATTTACAGTATTTCAGGTTCTCGAGAACTGAGAAATATTATATTTTACCCGTCCGAGGCTGTCAGCTCGTCTCAACTGGCTTGGCAAATGTCGTCTTTGCCGATATTTCTCTAGGTTTATTATCTTTAGCGAACAAGGATAACTTGTACAGACTGCACATCTTTGAAAAAATAGTCGACGTCCAAAAATTATGTAAAAAATCCAAAACTACGACTGCAAAAACAACAAAATATTTTTTGCAAAAACCAGGGGAGTGAAAATTGTAGCGGGCTCAAAATTGAGCCTTGTTCAGTGGTAATTGCATGAGCAAAAGGAACCAGATGGCGTCATTCTGGCGTCAGCAAAGGCCGAAATCCGCCATGTTTTTGGCGACACTTTTTGATGCCGAGCACGTCCTCCAGTTATAGTATAGCTCAGTGGGTGCAACCAGTGGGTGCAACGCTCGACCAGTGAACTCTAATAATAACTGGAAGGCTAACTCCTATGATGAAAGTCTATGATTCGTTGAAGCCGGCGCGCGGGAAAATCAGCTTTCAAAAGGACTAAGGAGAGTTTCGAGGAGTGAAAAAAATTCTGTCAAAAGTTTGTTTTCGAGCAAAAATTTGCAAGAAAAACACTTTTCCCATGGGAATACAACAATGATTGGGATTTAAACCAAGTTTCCGATTAGTTCCAACTGTTTTACATCTCTCTGCAGCAAAAAGTAAGGAATTTTGCTTTTGTATTTTGAAAAAATGACGAAAGTTTGGACGTGCCGAAGGAAATCTCGCCGTTCAACTCAAAAATATATACTATACTAGAAGTTACTATCGCAAGGAAAGTGCTGCCTCACCCCCAAGGGATCGAAGGCTGCATGTGCAATTTGCTGAATAGGGGCTGTTTTATATATGATCCCGCTTTGCCATAGAGATGTGAGGCGGGGTTATTTTGATGTATTGAAACAAGTCACAGTGCACAATTCAGCAAAAGAACTTCATTATTTTCTGGAGATAGATTTAGTTAACTGTACTGTAAAATGAAATGTAATAACAATCTTCTGGAACTACAAGATCTTTTCTACAATATTTGAATTCTCTTAACCAGCATTTTAACTTTTGTTTAACCTAGGCGTAAAAAAAATACCTGTGGTTCCGGTTTCATATCGCGAAAAAATTAGGGTTGGTAGGTCGGAAATAATTTTTTTTTGAATATTTTTTTCATGGTTTTGGCGGTTTTTTGCTGGGCGATTTGCAGTAGGGTCCCAACATCAATATTAACTAGAGATGCGTATTTCCTATGGACGAATTTAGACAATTTGGTTCAATAATTAGTGTGACAACAGACGCCATTTTGGCACACTGTATGAGCAGCCAGCAACCACCTGGAGAAAATAGGGTCGCACAGTCAATCGCGTTGAAAAAATAATAGGGTCGGTAGAAAAAAATAGGGTCGGTCGGGAACCGGAACCACAGGTATTTTTTTTTACGCCCTACCGACTTATTTCAATACATCAAAATCATGACATCCCATCTTCCATCATGTAAACAGACCTAATCTATTCCCTAAGACACCTGTTCAGTAGGTAGGAAAAGTGCAATTTGAATATCAAACACCTTGCACAAGGTCAAAGGTCAGCTAAATATTCAATGCTTATAACTTCTTGCTTTTGTATGTATAATTATAATACTGTCAGTGGTGAATCTAGCCATTGCAACCATAAGCGTATGGGCCGGGGGGCACAGACCCCCCAAAATTTTCACGGTCAGGCAGAAATCCATGCGTCATTCGGGTAAAACATAAAAATTTCACAAAATAATGTTATGCAAACCAAAAAATTATGTTACTGTATGTCCGGAAAAATTTGTGCATTTGGTGACCTCCCCCCCCCCAATTTTGGGGTGAAATATTTATTAGCGACGGTCGGGCAAAGTAATACTGTGCCCCCCAAACAAGATTAGGCCCGTACTCCCATGATTGCAACAGGTCATGCTATGCAAGTTTCTAATAATTTGCATCAATTGGTCAAATAGATGCAGGTTTATTGGCGTGGCATGACCAGTTGCCATGGCAAGCTTGCCACTGAATATTAGACAAAATATATAAACGATAAATAAATTTATCATATTATATATAAACGATAATAATACTTGAATGAGTCATTGGACATGTAGAGTTTAATAGCAATTTCATATATATAGATTGAATTTAAGTCAGTTTCTGTCCCAGTTATCATTTTAATAGCTGCACCTTCAAGGCTACCCCTGTTGCAAAACCACTGTCACTGAACAATCTGCTGACACCTGATGGGGAGACAAAATCTATTTGTTGAAAGTTTTGTTTCATACGTGATACATCAGCTTCTACATGGCGACACCATTCATTTGTAATGATTAAGATTGTACTCAGTCAGAACTGCAGAACTATATAATACAAGAAATTGTGAGCATTAATTATCAAAAAATATAGTATACCCTGAACTGTAGTAACACAGCCAGGTGAATATATAAAAATGTAGGCCGGTAGAATTATTTCATATTATGCTATTAATAATGGACATATCTCAGAGATATATTCTTACAGACCATTATACCTTTTACAAAAATCGGTCGCCATGTTATTACATGTAACTGGGTTAACATTTCCACAATAGGAATATCTTCGTACAAGTGAGTTACTGTAATTTTTCATTCGTATACAATTGTGTGTTCCAATGCGGGCAAGATACTGCTCAATTTATATTCCCATAATAACAATATTAATAATAAACTATCACTGTCATTATTTATACCTTGAAGTTCCTTGAAGTATGATGTTCTATCAAGCCTATGAATGCTACAATCGACGAGCTACCCACTTGTTTATAACTTTATATGAAGACTTGTAGTCAATTCATTCGCTTCAAGTTTCAACGCGTATCGACCAAAACTCATTGTTACAGTATTTGTGATCAAACTTTTATCTTACCTTGAAAAATATTTCGACAAACAGCCAGAGTCCAGACAAAAAATTTGCGACACAATGCGTACATGTAAACATGTTTACAAATTGTCATGGTCCATGGTGGTGTTCGCGAGGTTCAACCAGGGTATTCGGAAAGTCAAATCGCGATCTGGAGTATGTTATTTTTACAGTAAAATTTCTGTGACGTCAAAATACGTCATAAATCTGATCATCCGTACAAGATTCCCAAAAATGACTTGTTGAATCCACATAACTCGCGAGCCGGAAACGGACTGGTGCGAGAAAAACACATCGTCAAGAATAGTTTGCTGCCTTCGGCAGCAATTATAAACAACTTCCAAAGGAAAATTCTAACATAAATATATATAGAACTAGTTCCTATAACTTTAGTAATCAATTAATCAGAAGCTAAATAAATATAGCGATTACCTTCCTTATATGTATACAACAATATAAAATAATTGATACAATGCTATTATAAACAAAGCCTATTAAGAAACCTATTGTCCCAAATTAGCGAGTAAGTGTTGGGGTTCTACTATAAATTTCAAGCCTCGTTTGGCAAATTACTTATAGGCATGTGAATTACGTGAAGTTGTGAGTAGCAACGAGATGTATCAAACAACGTTTATAGCCAAATTATTTGTCTACTGACTCTACCGAAGACTGCTACCGAAGTATAGCTTCGAGACTAGAGCTTTAAAGACCATGTCAAGTCCGTAATGTAAAAAAATCCTTTGTTTAATACATTAATACATTAATACAATACAATAAGACATACTAACTGAATACCAAACACTTTTCTGGGTCGCTATTGTAAATGAATATAAACTAGAGTACGTTTCAATTCAAAAAAGTTCGAAAGATTTGGGGGCCATTCGATAAAAAAAAAAATGAAAAAAATGGAAAAAATGAAAAAAATGCACGGTGCACGCTGAATTGCAAATGGCGGTAATGTACATGGACGAGTTCAATAAAATTCGAACCCCTAAGAAGAAAAGATCAAAGTGCCGACACAAACACCCCCCCCCCCAGAAATTAAGAAATTTTTGCCTTGCCCCTCGGAAAAAACGCAAAGATCAAAGGATGCCGATGCACACAACCCCTCAGAAACGGCTTTTTCAACCCCCCTCGGAAATTTTCGTCCATACGGGGGGGGTGTATATTAAATGAATGGCCCAATGCACTTTGGGATAGATCAGTGTGACCAGACGTGGTAATTTCATTACTACCGTGGTAATTTTTCGTCATTTTTGGACAATTGTGGTAATTGGAAATTTGTGGTAATTACTACGGTAATTTCAGAACTAGCGTGGTAATTTTTCGTCAATTTCGGCTGATTGTGGTAATTTGAAATTTCCTGACCTTAAGGGACCGGTCATTATTTATGGTGGGGGGTGGCACCGAAGAGAAAAGGGTTGGGTAAACAAAATTTTGAGTAAGTAAAAGGTTGGGTAAATCAAAACAAAACAACTCAAGGGTTGGGTAATAAAAATTTATTGTCATTTCAAAAACATGACTCACTGTCAAAATATCGTCCACTGTAAAGCAATGTCAACAGTCATTTGTCAATACAATATGTGAATCAATCAGAGTCACTATCTTGATCATTTTGACAAAACAAATGGTGTTTCCAAAGAAAGTACATGTGCAGACAACATGAAACTTTAGACTGCAGAAAATTTCACAATCCGTTATGAAACTCATGTCACAGAAGTGGTAAAGGACATGTGTGACAACTGAATGGTATCTTTTTGTGACGTTTTTGGCCAGGGGTGGGTAATTATTTTTCAATTGATATTTGAGGTTGGGTAATCAAATTTTTTGACTTTTTAATGGTCGGGTCAGCAAAATTTTTGCCACGAAAAACATTTCTCTTCGGTGCCACCCCCCACCATAAATACTGACCGCTCCCTAAATGTACAGATTTTGGTGAAAAATCCCTAAATTTTACAGAATGGTTTTGGCCTTGTTTTAAGCGAAAAAAAAACGGTTTTGGCGTTGTTTTACTTATTATTTTTAGGGAAAAAATTTTTTGACCCTAATTTACGAGGAAGTTGTGCGGAAAAATTTTTGTCCGGAAAATTTTTTTTGCCCCCCCCCCCCGCTCGCAAACATTTTTGGGGAATTTTTCGAAAAAATATGGTAAAATTGGGAAAATATAGCACCGTGGTAATTTCAGACCGAAAATAGTAATTTTAAAAACCGGATGTGGTAATTATTTGCCCTGAAAAAACCTGGTCACACTGGGATAGATTCAAGATGGCGGCAGATTTGAGTTGTTCTGATAAAGAGACGCTTTCAAATATACTGCAGGTATTTAAGAGAAATAACTTATTTTAATTCGATGAATTGTTGCTTACGTTAGCAGAATTTCGCTAGCTTTAGTTATTTTTGATAATACAATTTAAATATGGTTATCTGTGGCGAATTAAACTGTGAAATTTTCAAGTTAGGCCAAAAAAAAAATGTGGGTTTCCGGTTTCCCGACCCTACCTAGCTTTTGGACGTTGAAATCCCGACCCTAAACTTTTTTATTGGATCATGCTTGTAAGTGTTTCCACTTAGAGGAAAAAGTTTGTGAAAAATTGAAATTTGAGGCAATATTAGGGAAATTTATCTTTGGATGTGGAAGCACTGACTAAACAAAATGGCGTCCGCTTATTCGGAAAAATAAAAAAAAGTTTAAAAAAAAAGAAGTTAAAACCGACCTACCCTACCTAAGTTTCTATAAGAAGAAACCGGAAACCCACATATTTTTTTTTTGGCCTTATGAGACAAGTATAAAAATATGGAAGCTGGTCAACTCGGCCCACTGACCAACTCGGCCCACACCATCTTGGCGCAATCGTTTAACTACTGTTTGACATATTAGGAAAGCTAATATTTTACAAAAGATAGCACCAAACCAATACTGTCAGGCAATTGCAGTTGCATTGGGCGTACAGATGAGTATTAAAAGTTCACTAAGTTTGAGAACGGATATCCAGTTTGACTTAATTTAATTAATTAAAGAATCTATGGAAGTTTCAAATTCTCTATCTGTCCGTTTTGATACTAAATTACTGATCATTCAAATCTCTCTCAAAATTTGCAAAGATAGAACCCAGTCATGGCTCCTAGCTTGTGTAGTGGTTAGAATAGTCAGTTTACGAGCGGGCGGAGTTGGTCCTTGAATGGTGAGCCGAGTTGGTCCTGTTTGGAATGACACTTTTGTGCACCGCACATTTGCCAAAATGTGACCAAAATGCTAGTAAATATATTAGCAGGAGCAACGTTGTGCACGGTACATGTGCTGTGCACACCACTTACATTCCATACTGGGAGTTGGTTAGTGGGCCGAGTTGACTGTAAAGCTAAAAATATGTTTCAATCCATGCTTTGACATTCTCACATTCGTTTTATGTGACGCGATCAAATCTCGTACTCGTAGTCGTACTCGTAGTCAAATCTAAAGCTCCGTGATATGACGACGACGGCTGCAGAAGGACTAAAGAATTGTTTTTTTCTTAATACAAGTAAAATACAAATGGCTTCTTCCACTGAAAGGTTCGCCACCAACCTTGGCGAAGCCGAAATTCAAAAATTACTGGAAGATAAAGATTCGTTCAATACAAAAAGATAAGCAAAATCTTCTAGAATAGGTAAGAACACTTTTCCTAATTCTTGTTTGGCTGATTATTAACGTGGGCGAACAAATGGATGACCGTTTGTTTTGAACTTTTTAAATAAATATTAATAAAAGAATTATTGAATTTGGTTTTCACACAATATGAAGAATTATCAAGCCCTCAGTTTGTCGTTATCAACCTCAGCCTTCGGCTTCAGTTGATAACGGCAAACTTCGGGCTTGATAATTCTTCATATCGTGCTCAACCTCATTCAATAATTGTTAAATATAGATTGACAGACAGAGACCAAACTAAAGATGTACATTCATACATATCAATGTATTATACAGGCGCGGATCCAGCCTAAACCCTGACCGTGGCGCACTCCAAAACCGCGCATAATTAGGGGGGTCCGGGGGCATTCCCCCCCGGAAAATTTTTGAAATTTGAACCCCGGAAATGCCATTTCCTGAGTTCTGAGCATCGAATTCTATCATATAATTCGTCATTAATTACGCCATATTTTAGACAGCAAATAACGAAACGCACTAAATAAGTCAAATATTTAAACAACATACCATGTTCTTCAGCGAACGTTACAACATTAGAATGTTACAAAATCACTGTACTTACATAAAACCACAATTCTGTACCGCACGTACTGTTCCTGTGTATTTCAGGTTCTTCGTAGCAAAAAATATACAATTAGGGCTGTACATCGAACTCAATCATCTTGGCGTTTCAGTTGCAACGTAGATCTTTTACGGGGTGGGTTTTTCAGCTGCACATCGATATCAAGTCGGTCTTATTCTCGATCATTCGCTTAAACCGTGCAGCATGGAGAGTTGCCGTTGCGTGAACATTGGATTTTTCACCATGCTGACATAGTTTCTGGACAGCAGAAGCACTTGGAGGAAGAGCACTGGTCATCAATCGTTGGAGCTCGCTTGCATTATGCGTGCTTTCACTGCCAAAAAGAACAAAAGTGACGCAAAAACCACCGTTTGCCACAGCAGAGTAAGCCAACCATGGAAATCGTGATAACCATGCCAACCGGAAACGTCTACCAATATTTTCGTGTGGAGGAAAAGAAAAATCAGAACCAGGTTTCCAATGGCAATGATTGCACAGAATTTCGTACTTTTTTGAATCAGGAAGACTGGACACCAGATTTATGTAGTGTAGATATCATCTGGCCACGAATTGGTGGAAGTTCGTTGTGTTTTGGTGTTATATTTTTCTGAAGTAGGACCAGTGTTGGGAGTTACAGATGAATTTCCTTTACTAGTGCTGGGAAATTTGATTTCACTGTCTACAGTTTCTTGTGTGTTGCACGCTCGTTTCACAAGAAGCGCATCGATCTAAGCTAATTTGTTTTCTTTTTGGACCAGTCGTCTGCTTTTTAGCAAATGTAGTCACTTGTGTAGAGGAAGGAGCAGAAAAAACTTTAGTAGAAACTTTAGGAGGAACTTTAGGATGAACTGGCATCGCAGACTTCAATAAGGTTGGAAGGTGTGCTTTAAAATAATGGTCTCGTGGCTGAAGTGCTTTAACTGGTTTGCACAAGGTAACAAAATGATTTTTGGTAGATAGAATTCTTCGATCAACCAAATAAGACGGTGGCATCGCAGCACAATGAAAGATATGGACATATTCAATTGCACTGCCATCAAGATAATCCCGTGGATATACTGTATTGTACAATTGAATCCAAGGAATCCCAATTTTCTTTCGCTACAGTATCATTGATGAGTGGGTAGAATGACTGAATGGCACACTGAATTACTGTGGACAAGGCAAACATGCACACCATGGATGAGAATGTGTAATTTTTGTAGTTTCCTTTGCTTCTTCTAAAACTGCTGCTTTTCATTACAATTCTCGAAAAAAGTAAGAGCTGCATCAGATACACACATGACAGAGGCATTTTTAAGTGTAGTGAACGCTAGTATAGTATTTGGCATTCTCAAACAGTTCAATACTGGTGAGGCATCTCAAGTGAGCAGACAAACTCTCATTCCCGATTAACGCAATAGAACATGCATTAAAGAGACAATGAAGTACTGAAAGAATTTAAGCATTTAAGTATCAATGGTTATTTTATATTATTTTGTAAATATTCAATTGAAACTTTTAACCAGAATGTCAACTTCTTTACACCACACAGTAATTATGTGATTATACTTTGCAAACTTCGCTCAAATTATCTGGAGAACAAATGTTATGCCTTGCCATTTGAGAAATAGCAAGGAACCATTTGTTTTCCCAAATGTTTTCCCTCCTTTTGCTTGTAAAATCATGGGTCACATTCCATATAACTTTGTGCCGAAAGGATAATTACTAGAATTAGTCAGGGTAACCAATAGAACTAGAGTTGGTTTTAAGGTAAGGACTGGAGATTAAATTTTGGGATCATTAATATGGAAATTGAGCCATAATCATAATTATTTTAACAATGAGGCCCCCTACAATGTCTTTGTGTAATTTGAGTAACATCATGATGACATCAAATTCACAGCTGTCCTTGACTAACTCATGGGATTTTGTTGCAGTTTTAGATTCGGGATTAGGTTTTAATGTCAGGATTACGATCACGATGACATCATCCACAACAACATCAATATTCATGCACAACAAACACCTGTGAGGTAGTCACCTCCAGGGGTCAGTTGTTAAAAATATTTGCTGTGTTGGTGTAATATGTACTCTGGTGAATAAGATGCTTGTGTGATGTTATTAGAAAATTATGTTAGGGTTAGTAATCCAAGTGAGAATATATACATTTTAAGACCTAACCAGGAACGACTGCGTAAAATGCAGCACAAGGTCCTCTGGTAGGAAATGAACCTACGGCCCTGCGATTCCTACCAGAGGACCTTGTGTTGCATTTTTTGCAGTCGTTCCAGGTTAGGTCTTAAAATGTATATATTCTCACTTGGATTACTAACCCTAACATTCTAATATTAATTCCACCAAGTGAAGTGCAAGAATCCATATTGTGTGATGTTACTCTGACTGTATATCCACACCGGGCAGGGTTGAAAAATATGCCTGGCCACGCTGGGATTCGAACCTATGACCTTTGGCAAAGGCATTGGGAGAGCATTGGGCTAGTATTCTTTGGCAGAGCATTGGGCTAGTATTCCAAAGGTTGTACAGTACCGCTCGGAATTAACCTAACAAAAACCTCGGTTTGACCGCGGTGAGACCGCGGTGATTTAAAGGTTTGACCGAGGTTAGTCCGCGGTAATTTTGAGGTTAAACCGCGGTGACGGTGAGGTTTGACCTCAACCGAACCGAACCGATCCGCAAGCTTCGTATATACTCGTAATAGCATTCGTAAATATTCGTGTATTAGGCCTACTCTGGGGCGGTAAATCGCCTTAAACCGCCTTAAATCGCCTAAAATCGCCCTAAATCGCAGCTTACAATTTCCGGAAATTCTCTTAAATCGCCTAAAATCGCCTTAAACCGCATTAACTCGCCAACAAGAAAGCAAAATATTCCCAAAATCGCCAAAACTCACAACAAGAGCCATTTACCTTTTGTTGTTGTTTTTTATGTATTTATTATATAACTGTGAACTCAAGTTCATTCAAATACTTTGGCCACTCAATAGTCGTGAATAAGAACAGAGTCTTTCTTAACAACGCCTTATGAGCTCTTTACATGCAGACTTTACAATTGGACGATTCTGACATGCTGTATAAATTGGGCTATTCCATTTATAAGACGTAACCCCCCTATCGAGGACAAGGGTTTTACCATATCCCTGAAGAATTCCTGACATAAAGAGATCCCCTGAAGAATTCCTGTTAAATAGCATTTACCCCTGAAGAATTTCAATTTTTACATCTGATCCCTGAGGAAATCTCATTCAAAATAACCAACCCCTGAAGAATTCCACAGGAGAATTTGTTCACCCATGAGGAATTCCAGGGTTAAAAATTACCTTACCCCTGAAGAATTCCAAGGTCCTCGATAGGGGGTAACGGATATTAAATGGAATAGCCCATTTGAGTTTAGCTGTCAAACGACAAATGAGATTTGCAAGCTTGGCAACTCTCATAGCTTACATTACCCTATACTTAAATAAAAAATAAACAGTAAACAATGACTACATTTACATACCATAAGCAAAACGTACGGCATTTTGAATCTTTGTGGAACCCTTGATATATTTAAAAACACGAGTATGTAGTCCGCCATTTTTTTTAGAGTTTCACACCAGATAGCGGTTTAACCAAAAAGTATATCGCGGGCGCGACACGAAACAACTATTAACTGAACATTTATAATATAATATACAAGAGAATTTTAAAGGTCTGAAATATATCATTGGAATTATATTTTAACTCAACACAAACTGGTAAGTTCAAGATAAGTGTAATATACTGATTTGTTGGCACAATGCATTTCTGTACCGTATACCCTTAATAAGTTTATAAGTAGTTTTTTAACAGTTTGCAATACAGTATTTGTATACAAAATATGGTCAGCGCCAGTGGTTCATTGGAATGCTAAAATTAGCATTTGACATTATGCCATGGCTTCATGCAAACATCCAATGGCTCAAAAATAGACAATAAATTTTGGAATCCTTGTTGGATGTGCAAATGTGTCATAATTTTAGAAATGCAATGTGCCAGCTAGCCGCCAGGGGCCGGTTGTTCAAAGGTGGGTTAGCGCTAACCCTGGATTAAAATTCAACCTGCTGTTTTAGTTTGTGTATTTCTACATGTCTGTTTATTTCAAAACTTCAGAGAAGTAAACTCCTATCGATCCTAACAAGATCTCTGAAGAAATATTTCCAAATTTATAGACAATTAAGCCGTCAGGACGTTTGCTTTGAATTTTAGGTTAACCTAGGGTTATACTAACCCAGCTTTGAACAACCGGCCCCAGGTGAATATTGTACATTTAATATTAATATAGAGTTCGAAACAATGAAATGTTCTACTTCAAAGTTTACAATCAACCTTGTTCATGTCCTGGTTATTATACTATTACAAATCTATTAAAACTCTATTAAAAATCAAATACTTATGTGGCAACTATATACTAATGAATTTAATCTTTATCTGCACACTCGACTATGTCTGTACTTAGCCCTAGCATATGCGTCCGTTTTTGTCTAATTATTTTAGTTTGCCTTTGTCCACACAATTCTGCATATGATCTAATATTCTGGCCTTCTCTACCTCGTATAATTCTTCTCCTTGACAGTTGAAGAACTTCCTCTTGCACAGAATGTGCAAGTTCGCGTGTCGTTGCATCATCTTCACTTCCACTGTCACTACTCTGCAATTCCCTCTCATCAGGTTTGCCCAAACAATGCCTGAAGTCATCTGAAATTTCATCCAGGCTATGTGCAAATTCCTGGGTTAATTTGTACACAGCAGCACCATCCTGCCATCCAGAATTAAGCTCCTCAACTGGTATGACAGCAGGCTTATCATCTTTTTTTATCAGACTGCCATAATAAGTTTTTGCACTATCTCTTTGTAACTTTAGTGCACAGCCTTGTTCAGGTTGTTGTGAGGATGGTAACATTTCTAACCAAAATCCTGACACATGGCAGCCACTAGAAGATTTGGTACATGGAAGGGCCTTATTCACCTGGAGTAACCACCATTTGTCACCGCTGGGAATTCCATTTTCTTTCCCTGGATTTACGGCAACAATGTCACCTACCAAAAGGCTATACACTGTTAAAAAAATCTCTGTTATTTTACAGTAAAAAGTACTGGCAGCTTGGACGCCAGAAGAAATACTGTAAAATTACAGAGACTGTATTTTAACAGAGAACTGTAATTTTACAGGAATATTATGTTAATGTGTAACCAGAAAAGTACTGTTAATATACAGTAGAACGTAGTGCTAATATACAGTAGATTGTACTGCCAAATCACAGTACAATGAACTGCTAATATACAGTACATTGAACTGCAAAATTACAGTACAATGAACTGCTAAATTACAGTACAATGAACTGCTAATATACAGTATATTGTACTGCTAATATTCAGTACATTGTAATGCTAAAGCACAGTAAAAGTACTGGCAGCTTGGACGCCAGAATAAATACTGTAAAATTACAGAGACTGTATTTCAACAGAAATTTGTAATTTTACAGTAATATGTTAATATAAAACTAGGAAAGTACCGTTAATAAACACTGCAACTGTTAATAAACACCTAATACGCGTAAAACTGAACTTGGAAGTGCAATAAATAAGACATTTTAATACCAACATTTTTCACGAATAACGGTCAATATTTATTGAGAAATGTCTTTTAACTTTGATAACTATAAGTAACATAACAAAATCGTCAAATTTGTGCGACAAAACAAATATGCAGTCTTTGGTACAACATATACGGTATTTTCAACATAACAATAACTTGTTACCTAACCACAACAGTAATATATTCTTATTCTGTAAATGCAACCTCGTGCAGAACCTGAATATATCAAGAAAATCCTTATAAAGTCCATTTGCTTTGGTAATCCTTCAAGGTATTCGCTAAGGCCAAGACTTTTGGGTTGACAGAATGTTGTTTCCCTTTTCCTTTCTTTTTAGCTCTTTTGTTTCCCTTCTCTGGGTTCAGGTTGAGAAAACATCTATATTGAAACCGAAAAATACAATCATTTATAAGTAAAGTTAACATATTTCTATATGCAAGTGTACTAATCAAATCATCCTTAGCCTAACCATCATGCAGTCGGTCATTATATAGGAAAACTGCCCACATTTCATCCTTTCCTAGAATACGTGAGAGGATAGTGAGGCTGATAATTGGATTAATCAGTAACATACTGATAATCTACTGTAAGTGAAGCATTCGTTTTTTCAGTTCCTAACTCATTTGGAATTTCACTGCATTTGCATTGTGATTGGTAGATTGTTCTTGGCTAGTCACTCGCACAGAAAAGAACAGGAAGTTAGAAACATTCCTAAGCCAATTATATGCTCCTAACTTCCTGTTCAAACTTTGTAACTTCCTGTTTTGTGCTTTGCATTGTGACTGGTCAACAAAAGCAAACTATCAATCACAGGAATTGTTTTCTGTGTTGGTGTTATGTACTCAGGTGAATATGATATTTGTGATGTTACTCTGACAAATATCATAAATATCATATTCACCTGAGTACATAACACCGACACAGAAAACAATTCATGACTAATAGATTGCATTGATATCGAAGGAACTAGATTCAGTTCCGAAATATCACATACTCGAACCGACCTGACTGCATAGCTTAGTTGGCAAAGCATTGGGCTAGTATTTCAAAGGTCGTAGGTTCGATTCCCACCGTGGCCAGCCATATTTTTCAAGCTTGCCCGGTGTGGATATACACTCAGAGTAACATCACAAATATCAATCACAGGTATTTGGGAACAGGAAGTTAGGAATATTGCAAATGTCCCTAAGGGAAATTTGCAAAGTTAATTAGGGAAATTCCAAATTATGAGTTGGGAACTGAAAAGAGGAACACTTCACCTAGTTTACCTGTAAGCCGTTTAAAGGGGGACCAATCATGATTTGCATTACGAGTGATACTTAAAAATAATTCCATATATAATATCCCGGTTCGTTGAAATGCAAGTAATAGACCTTCTACATGTAATGGATGTAAACAAATAAGTACTGACCTCTGAATAAATTCCAAAGTGGCTGATAGCTCATCGGGATATGCTATGTTTAACACATAGTATGAGGCAAACAACATCATCAGTCCTTCATATATGCTTGTGAGAGAGTCATTTACGACAATACCATCCAGCACCAAACAGCACCTTTTCCCCAACAGCTCATCACCTATTTAATCCCAAGGCATAATATTATTAATAAATAGTCAAGCACATCGTTCAACCTTTCCTTTGTTCGGACATTGATTCAGACATGTGGGCATTGGGCAGTTTAATTGTTGGCAATAATTTTGGGCAATATTTTTGTTTTATAATGCAAATGTGAAATATATGACATCACATTGCATAAGGAAATTTTGAATGAACAGTATTTTAAATTGGTAAAATATTTTACACATCTTAATATAGAGGTCTGGTTTTCAGTTATGAATTCACAAAATCAATGTGATGGTCATATTCCAAAATTATGAAAAATTACCTTCAAACTTTGTATCTATAATTTAAACGATGTTAATTTCAGAGAACCTAATGTCATCACATTATTCTATTTACGTGCTTAAGGATATCAAGTATACAGCTATTTCAATTAAGGTTATCACCGACAATAGTACAATCAGGGCTGTAGCTAGACACGATAATTGGGGGGGTGTATATTCATATATGCATGTTCACATACCATGAAGACAATCGATTTCAAAAGAAATCCGTCAGGCAGAACACGAACATATGAATATACACACCCCCCAATTAGCGTTCTAGCTACAGCGCTGAGTACAATATGAGCAGGAAAGAATGATGGGAATAATCATAATAAACATATTAAT
Organism: Paramuricea clavata; assembly: GCA_902702795.2. Classification (NCBI taxonomy): domain Eukaryota; kingdom Metazoa; phylum Cnidaria; class Anthozoa; order Malacalcyonacea; family Plexauridae; genus Paramuricea; species Paramuricea clavata. The sequence goes on from CACRXK020002091.1 coordinate 15,279, forward strand.
TATATTATTCCAATCGTTCTTTTGCGCTCATATTATATATTTGACTATTGGCTGACAACTTTAATTGAAATAGTTATATCTCCAGTGATACCATATATCCAGTTAACGCTATTGTTTTTCAGTTGCATCTGCCACCTGAATTAATTTTTCTACTAGCCTGAATGAAATGTCTTGCTGACTAGATGGATGGATGTAGTTGCAAGTAGGATAGTGGATAATAGAATTAACCATGAGACAATTACTTACCAAACACAGCTATGTACGGTGTGCTAGGACAGTTTTTCACCACATCTGTAACAGTGGCAGTTTCCTAAAATACATAATGCTAAAACTTAATTAACGAAAACTTATGACATATTTATCTGCGCTATTGACACAATGATTGTAAGCGATAATACTCATCGATAGACGCTTTTAGATTTTCGTTTTAGGGGCAAAGTACAAGCCATTCTTGACTAGACATGCGTATTCGGAGAGACGGAGAGTAATAATATAATAATATTTAAAGTTCACTGCAACCAGATATATCAATCATGTTTCGCTCGCTACTCTGGTTTAACTAAATGATTACAAAGCCCAGTCGAATGATCAAGACCCAACGTTTCGACCCTCCAGTCTATTGTCTTCATCAGGGGTGATCTAAAGATGCAATCGTGGCTTCTTAAATACCTAAGGGATGACGTCACTTGCCAATGAGATGCATGTATTCCTCTGGCAAATAGGCACCGTCATTCCTATTCAAAGCATGATTACTCATATTTATATGCCACGCTTCTAGGTAATTACTTTAGAGTTTTCCCACGCAATCTCGTGTTTGGTGTAACATACATGTTCTGCTAAAGCTGAAACAGCCTTTTGATGTTCTTTTAACCGTGTACCAAACTGGTGTTTAGACTGACCCAAATACTCTTTCTCGCAGTCACCGCATGGTATAGAATATACAGCATGAGTTTTCTGATTTGTTTTAACAGGATCTTTTGGCTTTGAGAAAATATGGCCTAAAATCAAATGGGGTTTTAAGGCATCCTTAATATTACAATTACTTAAATTAATATTCTCTTGATTAGTTCTGTGACACCTTGAATGTATGGAACTATTGCATAACCCTTAGCAGAGGTATCACCCTGGGAGTTTTTTTGGTTCCTACGAGGGTGATACCTCTGTTAAGAGTTATGCAACAGTTCCATACATTCAAGGTGTCGCGGAACCAATCAAGAGAATATTAAGTAATTGTAATATTAAGGTTGCCTATATTTGACTTTAGGTCATATTTTCGCAAAGCCAAAAGATCCGGTTACTGTCGATGCAATGGAAGTGTTGATAAAATATTGCATGAATTCATTTCCTCAAGTTGATCAATTCATACAAATTCAAATTTCTTTTTACTTCCTGTGCGTTTCCTATAGGTCAGTCGGTTCTGAAACGAAATCTATTTGGCTCATCTAGAAGGAACAGGAAGTTGATCGATTTTCTATCAAATGAATTGATCAACTTGAGGAAATGAATTCATGCAATATTTTATCAACACTTCCATTGCATGGACAGTAAAACAAATCAGAAAACTCATGTTGTATATTCTATACGTACAATGCAGTGACTGGCGAGAAAGAGTATTTGGGTCAGTCTAAACGCGAGTTTGGTACACAGCTAAAAGAACATCAAAAGGCTGTTTCAACTTTAGACAAGGGGAAATCAGCTTTAGCAGAACATGTATGTTACGTCAAACACGAGATTGCGAGGGAAAACTCTAAAGTAATTACCACAAACAATCACTATGGTCAAAGACTTTGCCTAGAAGCGTGGAATGTAAATATGAGTAATCATGCTTTGAATAAGGATGACGGTGCCGATTTGGCAGAGGAATATACATGCATCTCATTGGCAGGTGACGTCATCCCTTGGGTCTTTAATTAAGAAGCCACGATTGCATCTTTAGATCACCCCTGATGAAGACACTAGACTGGAGTGTCGAAACGTTGCGTCTTGATTACAATTCGACATGCTTTGTAATATTTAGTTAAACCAGAGTAGCGAGCGAAACATGATATTTAATATTAATAACATGTATATTATTCTTATTCTTGTACAATTCAGTCCAAAGCTAATCTTAATAATTTGTCTATGACTACATGATTGTGCTAACAACAATTCAACTAACATGTCTTTGTTTTTTCAAATGCAGGTCTTTACAAAGACTAATTATCACTTGTATTGTTAACACAATCATGTAGTCACAGACCAACGACTATTAACTTTTGACTACATGCTACAATCCACTCATGCTACCATCCAGTTCCTGGTCGATCCTACTCGTTACAAACTCTAGCACCAGATAATTAATTTACTTCATGGCAGATACTTACATCAAATGACTTAATCATAAGCTCTTGAGGTTCTTCAAAGTAAGCCATGAGCAATAGATATACACCATCCATCAGGGGTATTTTGCTTTTCTCTGCAGACATAGCAGCTTCTATACGAATCACAAATTGGTTCAGGTTTTTTTTTGAATGATTAGCATTCTCTTTCATAAACTTGAATATGGTATCTACTTTGTCTCCAACACTTTCTAGCATGACCTTCTGGATATGAAATCCCATAAGAAGTTCAAAGTGCTGAAACAAACAGTCTTTCTCAAATAAGAAGGGCCATTGGATTTGAAGTTCCTCAATTGACACTGGATTTGTGTCGGTTTGGTTTATAAGAAGACGCTGAGATATGTAGGTATTTTCCATGAATTGCAAAACTTTGGTTTTGTTCTGGTTTTTCTTGGGAAACTCTTCAGCAAGCCAATCTTGTTTTGATTTTTGACTGGTAGGTGTCTCGCTGCTGGGGAATGAGTCCGGTTGCCAGTTTATACATCCGTATGAATCAGGTCCAAGTCTTTTCTTTGCCTTGACTTTTGTTTCAGAGTCGTTGTCGTCATCACTGGAAACATTCAACTTTACAATAGCTTTGTCAGTTTTCCTATTCAAGTTTGCCATCTTTTCTTCGAGTTGTTTTCGCAGGGATTCGTAACCCGAACCAATAACAGTGTCACCGATAGTATCACAAAACGCATCCTTGTACTTGGTTACCATCATTTCTGCAATCCGAGCTAGATTTTTCCTTCCAGGAAGTAAAGTGTGCATTTTAATATCATTACATATGATCCGTATCATCTCACGTCTATCACGCGGCGTTGGTCGTACCTTACTGGTACAGGCATCGAGCAAAGATTTAGGAAATTTACTCCAGGGTATTTGGAAATTGTTGATCCAGTGGTTACTTGTCTTTCTACCAGATGCACTATCATTTCCAGTATCTGATTGGATATCACTATCATCAAACATAATTGGAGTATTTCGTCCCGAACATGGTGAATCAAATGAACTATCAATACTCTTTGCCGGTGTCGTGTTAGAAGTTTCCTTCCGAAGAGGCAATGACATAACTATTGGTGCAGCAGGAGTTTTTGCTACAGAAATGCAAAGCACACCAATGTTGCAAATAAGAATAAGCACAAACTAAGACAAAACAAAGAAATGCAGTGAAATGTGCAACACAAGCATAAGACTGCAAGCGTAAACTAAGATAGAACAAAAGCAAATTCAAAGGAAAATTATTTACTTTTGTCAGCGTTGAAATCCTCAGAGCAACATACATGCTTTGTTTTCTTGCTTATATGCTTATGTTGCCAGTGAAGACCAGCTAGGGTTTAAACAAGGCAGCAGTAAAACAATGGGGATGTTAACCACATATTTCCTGGTGGGTTTAAATTTGAATGGAAATGTAAATTAAAGTGCATGCATGCATAAGAGGTGAAGTTAATTAAAGTGAAATGTATAAATGAAAAATATTTATTTCTGAATACATGTACATACTGTATGTAAAAGTTTGAAATTAACTGCTAATAATTGTAAAGCATTTGCTATTATCACCATACACACCTGCATTACAATGTTGCAATAGTTTCCTTATTTGTATGGGTTTTAGAACACCGGTCAGATCTCGCTCTTGAAGAAGTTGTAGATCTTCAACACTATTAACTCCAATCTCAATCAATTTATCTTTTGTTTTTTCAATCAAATCTACTGACAACAGGGGAAGTAACTTCTGAAGTAATTGTACAACCTCATCCATATTTTACAGGATCTTGTTAGAATTTTTCAGCTACTTTAGACCTATAATAAGACCAAAAATTAAGAGAAATTCTATCCCACTGTTGGAAAACTCATTTCTGTACTCATACTGTATACTGTGAAAATTTGCAGCTCACATACTAGCAAACATGCATGCATACAGGAAATCTTTGCATAAGGCTAAGTAATGCTTTTAAAAAGATATAATGGCTGTATTTTAGCTGTAGTCCTAAACAGCCCCAGCCTAAAAATACTTATCTTTATTAAATGCTTTTCAAACATTTAATCCAGAATTGTATGTTTCAGAACAATGACTTGCTCTTTCTCTATTGTATATGATGGCAAACAACAGTGTGATTTGAGATCAGACAACCTAACACAACTGAATCCCAACTCTCTAGCAACTCCTGCAATCTTATAATACCCCATCTCAGAGTGATACTGAGCTGGAACTTTCTTAACTAAAATACAAACTGTGTTATCTTTATGTTGAAAAACCATGATTATTTGACCCAATGTTAAGTTACTCTGTTGGCAATCTAGGACAACAAAAAAATCTTTTCTGTATTGAATGCCATCAATGAGTGCTACAGAAGAAGTAACAACTTCTTCAGTTAAACAGTGATGGCTGCAAAAGGCATTTTTAATGCTATCGTTATACAGATCTACATTAAATGTGATAGCATTTTCAACACTTGCACTAACACGAAGAAGCGAACCATTGTTCAGGTAAGCCTGTAAAAGTTGATGCCGCTCAGCAAATGTATGGCATATATTAATAAAATTCTGGCTATAGCGGGCACACTTCTTAAAATATGAATGCTTACTCTCAAAACGAAGAGTCCAAACTCTTATCAACGGTCCGAATTGTAAAATAAGCCTTGGGTAGTGTGCCATATAGTGGTGCTTTGGTTTCACTGGCTTGTCTGGAAAGAGTTCAACTCTTTGCTCTAAATAATCTTCAAGCTTTACTCTCAAATATGCTACTTGTGCCAAACTAATTTCTGGTGCACATATAAGCTCAACAACTTCCCTCAGAAGCAGTGTTAACTGCCACACAGGATCACTGGTGTTGTTAACTCTTGAACCAATAAAAAGTGGTAAAAGTTTCAGGAGACACCAGTTCTGAACAGCATGACCACCTAACTTACTACCTTCTTCAGAAATTATACTTGGTTTATTATTAGCATCACTTCCACTATATTTAAAATTTGTCACTATTTGATTGAATTGGGCATATGTAAACCACTTGTTAACTTTCACCATATGGTGTATATACAAGGCCAAATCATAATTGACAACACCTTCAAACAAATCATGGCCCAAACAAGGTGGTAAACCAGGATTACAAACATGATAATATCTTAATTCATTGAAAATTGAATTAAACTTGATGCCCTTATAGTTATTTAAGTCTGGGTTACTTTCTAGATTTTGCAAGTCGGCATTGTAGTTATCAGGGGACCTTTGACAAAAAGTGTCAAAAACATCGCCAAGATGAATGTTTTCAGTTTCCATAAGACAAAATCTGCACACATAAGGACAGCTGCTAAAGTTTTCTACAAATCCCCCAATGCAATGACTACCTAAGTTATCGCCAAGAATCATAGCAACAGTTCCTCGTATGTATTTTGTGTCAATAAGAACACCATATTGCTCAATTTTTTTGAGATCATTTACCAGGACACGAAACACAGCATCTTGTCCAAAAAACTTAAAATCCTTTTCTCGTACGAGAAGAACAAGCTGCATTTGGTCAATTTGTGATCTATTTTGAGGGTAAATGTTTCCTAATGTTATATAAACAGCTAAAACTTTATGCTTTTTTTTTGCTGATCCAAGAGGATTGACAACTTCGAATGCATCTTGGTAGAGAATGAGCTTTATTGCATTTCCTAGCTCAATAAAAAGAATATTACTTTTGGCTACACTGCCGTCCATGAAATCTCTTAAAATCTCATCTGAATTTAAAATAGGTTTCTCAAATTGCTCCTTTACACCTGCATCTTTTAAAAGTTCCTGTATTGTTTCTATTATTGGTACATACTCATAATATCTTTTAACATGATTTTTATCAAAACCTAGGTATATTGTAACCGGGGCCACATAATTGAAGTTATTCTTAAAAAAATGTTTTCGCCTATAATCCGTGCTCAATGTGCCTTTATCGCCATGAGCCAGATTGAATATATCATTTGGTAAAAATTCACTTGCAATTTGGTCAATTACTTCATTCCCAACAGACATTTCTGCCAATTTAATTTTTACATGCTGTTTTAAGTGAATTTGAGATATGTTATGCATTGCCTGCATTTCCTGGATGATCTTTTGGATAGTGCTAGCAGGCACATGAAATTTGGCATTTAGTTTCAGGTAAAATAATGCCAAATTTTTAACAAATAACTCACTTATATTCTCTTGGGTATCATCATTTTCCAGATTGTCATTGTTGGAGGTCTCTCCAACAATGTCAACTTCTAAACCAAAACCATCCAACTGACTTGAAGTTGAATTGTCATTGGTTGCTTGGCTATTTATATGTACAAGTAATTCAGAAGACACCACTCTGTTGGCAGGATTTTTATGGCGCCTACTTAGGTGAGAAGTAAATGATGACTTTATTTTGAATTTTGAGTTACAGCTATGAAAAGGGCAAGTTACCTCGACACCTTGCATGATGTGTTCTTTTTGATGAGCAATTAAATCTTTTATGCTTTGCAGAATCTTGGCGCAAAAACTACATTGGCATTGTGTTGCAGCAGAGCTATTAACTGTATTAGAGTCCCCCCGTCTTGCATTTTCATGATCCCTTGTAACATGCGATTTGAATGCATTATATGTTCGAAACCTTCGAATACAATTCCTAACTGCGCAAGGGAAGTTTACGTTGGCCTCATTGGAATGAAGCCTATAATGGTCAACATAAGCTACTAACGAACGACTCAAATGACAACACGTAGACGCCTTGCAACGGTACATTAATAATACGAAAATATACAACACAAAAGCATTGAACAGAAAAGACATAAGCTAGTACTCACAACTTCACATAAACACAAGCTCGAACAAGTACAGCCTCGAGGAAAATGGACAACTTCAAAACGACAGTTCGGCGCTGAGATTTATAGAGCACATTGAATCACTGATTATCCAATTCCAACAGCATAAAACGTCAAAACGAGAGCTCGGCGATGAGATTTATAGAGCAAACTGATCACGTATCCATTGAACCGTAAAACGTTTAGATTTAGACATATTTTAAACGCAGCTTCAGCTGTGCTGCCTTTACAGTTTTTTGCCAGCTTTGCAACTTTTTGCCAGTGAAGTGGCGCGCGATGAAAGATCAAAGTTCATAAGTCATAACCCCACAATGACTTCCTGTATCACGTGTTATTCACGTTTTATAGCCAGCCATGGCTACCTATTTTTATAATAAAATGCAGTACAATCAATGGAAACGTAACCAATATTATTATGGAAAGTATTTCATGTTTTGATTCGATTGAATTATGTAAAACAATGAAAATTATTACGCGCGTGTTATCTTGTTCTTAGAGACTCACACGAGCATATGCCTGTTCGCAATGCGTGACTGCGTGGGGTTCACGTGCACGCTGCAGGCTAAACAAGCTTCTATCCAACTCCAAGCTTTTTTTTTATCATCTTGAAACAATGAAACAGGCTTGTTAGTCAACAAGTTTTACGATTTTTACGTGTTTAGATCATGTGCAATTATTAATATAGCTATACTAGCATAATCTGACTTTTGTTTGACACTCTTTAATAAGTTAAATAGTCTTAGTCTTAGACTTAATTTTTGAATTTTCTCTTGTTTTACTTTCGCCTTCGGCACTGCAATTTATCATTGCAGTGGCAGTGCAGTCACAGACAGTGATTGTCATATAGCTTATCCACTGCTTATATAAACCCTCTTGGATTGTGTTATCGGGATTTACATCATTACATGCACCCCAAGGTTCAACACCGCGAGTGCAAGTAATCTATTCTAGTATTAAATTTCGAGTTCCTTCACCTTCAGTGTTCGTCGAACGAGTGCATGCGGTAAAAATCCCAGAATACTGCACACCCCAAGTCCAATTAATTAGTTATTATCGTATTCAATAGACTATAATGTATGTTTAAATACTACATGGAATCTGTTATTTTACAGCATTTTTATGTAGTTCGTCATTATACTCCAATTACTGTAAAATATTGCAGAAAGTGATGTGTTAAAATACAGAGTTCTGTTTTTTTACAACATTTGTACTGTAATTTACAGTTACAGTGAAATCACTGCAATATATTACAATAAATTATCTGTTAAAATACAAAACTTTTTTTTATTACAGTAATTCATACTGTATTTTTAGAATTACAGTCCAATTACTGTAAAATATTACAGAACTTTTTCTGTAAAAATACATTTATTTTTAACAGTGTAGTCATTGTTTTTAGCAATGTTTGTATTGACATCATTATTGTCAATGTCTTCATTTAATTCATCCATTAACTGCTGGAAGCTTGGATAGTATCTTTCGCATGCATCTTTATCTTGAAATAATGCAGCATCTACCTGCTCAATAATGCAGGGTGCATAGCCACACCTTGCCCTGTAAACATCTCTCACATTCTGGGTTGGAAGTGCTTTTGTGAGCATGTTCATAACTCTTGCCTTCATTATATCTTCCTTCAATGATGTATTTTCTTCTTCAGTGAGGGCTATTTCTTCATGTCGAAGATTGTCCTTAATTTCTCTGTACTCTTTAATGACTGAAATGGATGAAAGTGGAGATTTGTGCATTGCTTGGTATGCTTGGAATGCATTTGTGTGATAAGAGTGCGGACATTCACACAACTTCTTTATCTGTTCTTCTTCACAGCCTTTTGCTCGGCTGTATTGCTGCATGGTAGGATGGCGATATTGTCCACTCTGTTTATGTTTAGCAAAGTTGTGTTCTTTTCTTGATTCGTTTGTGAATGCATACAGATTCATATATGCTGAATCTATATCAAGTTCCTCAAATGCACTAGAATGGTACTGCAAAGAAACAACAGATTCTGAAAATCCTTCCAAAGTCTGTGTGTAAATAGAACCATCAGATCCATCTAAACAGCTCTTTTTCAGGTGTGCTTTTCTCTTGGACATTATGTTTCCCATATATGCCAGGCTGCTGGACAACTTCCTTATTCCATCTGTGAATGGCAATATTGGGGTATGGTATGATTTACGTTTCTTGTTGTGCTCTTTCTTTGGCAAGAAACCAATTGCATCGTAGATGTTCCGGATGCTTGACATAAATTCTGCTGCAAAGCCAAGTTGAGAGTACAGCTTGATACACCCATGATCCCTTCCTCCAATACAACAAATCAGTGCAGAATTCATTTCAAAAGTTATCCCTGTTGGCTCATGAAGCTCAGCAGTCGTAGCATTTCCATCTCTGCATCCAGCATTTCCGCTGCCAATAACTGTAGAGGTAACCCATGCACTTTCATCATCTTCCCACTCCAATAAATGAACTTTGTGTGAACCAACATCTGTTATACCTATCTGACCATTTACAGCTACTGATATATCAAAGGCTGTCTGAAATCCTTGAGCTACAACAGATGTTTCTTTGGAACTTGTGTTTATTTCTTTGACCACATTGCCATCTGCCACCATAATGGTATTAGATTTTCTTGGATGAAAACAAAGTCCTCTAGGAGATTGCAAGTTGCTGACAATTTTGATTAGTTGACCATTCAGCAAGGATTTATCAAGTCGTGCTATTACTAAAATTGTTCCTGCCGTTATTGCTAAGGTTGTGCCATTGATAACTGCAAGTCCTTCTGGTCTCCATTTCTCTGGCACAGGATGTAGCTTAAGTGTTCCCACTAACTTAGAACAATTGATGGATTTTACAAGCGAATGACATGGTTACCTTGATCTGCAACAAAACAGATTTCTTTCTTCTGCTGAGAGCACACCATAACATCTAAACCAGCTGGATGGCTAAAAGATGCTTTTGCAGGTGCCACTTGATTTACATGTGCCGAACCTATGTAATAAATAAATTAGAATCAATTTAAGATCAAAGTTCAGGCTTTTGCATAATTATGTTTTTATATATAACTATACTGTGATCTTGACAGTGTGATAAATTTTACATGTACTCTGATATATTGTACACATTGAAAACTGTACATATTGCAGACGTTGCAGACAGTATTATACACATTGAATAACCTGGCATATTTTTCTCACCTGGTTCATCCCACTTTCCAAGGACAATGCATTTGGTAGGATTATGTCGATTTCCCATAACCACAACTTCAAATTCAGCATCTACCAAAGAAAAATTCAAAGGTTTTGGACTGTAGTAATTAGATATGTTTTTTAATGAGATAACTAACAAGACAATGTATTGTATTGACTGTTTAAAGGACAAAACAAGCACTGTTTATAGCAGGGTCAGTGGTAAACCTTTAGGGGTTAGGTGTCATTTGGGACGAGAGACCTGTTCCTTTCCCCTGTCACGAATTGTCTAACTTGTCTTTATTTATCTTTAATTAGTTTGTAACATGTACATAGTGACAAATTCATTATATTATATCAGTTGTAAACAGGATGACATGTTATTCTTTCAAACAATAACTGGATTTCAATGAAATGTAATGTTTAAATCATTGGATCAATCAACCAGATGATATTAAACACTTCCATTATCTCTTGGAGACTTTTTCAAAATTTTGAAAAGGTATTTTTTCTAAAAGAATATTGAAATACAGGTATTGTTTTTTCTTGTTATTGTTTCTAGAATATATTGTGTACTATACCTGTCCACAAGAAGTCTCCATTGGAGTTGGTGGTAACATACAATGGTCGACCAAGCAGTGAGTGTGTTTTCGCTTCCATGGTGAAAGTTCTGTATTGTTCAGGTACCAATGTCACAAGCACATGCCTTGTAGCATGAACAATATCCTGTAAACTCTTGGACACAGTTTGGTAGCATAACTCATCACTATGTCTATCCTTGAATGAAAAGACTGCAGCTGGTACAACTTCTTTCATTTTCGCACTTTCCTCGGATGTCGATGCCCAGATTGCAGTTAGCATAGATATAGTAAATGTGTCTGACATGTCTGTCAACCTGTAGTTTCTTGCGGATGATATGGCATTCTTGCAAAAATGTAGCATACCAAAACCGTATTGCACGTAACCAACATCGTCTATCGCTTTTGGTGTTACTTGGTTTAATTCTGAATGGGCTTTCCGTTGTGCTGATGCTTGATCTGAAGAGACATGCAACACTTTGAAACTTGTACATTTCACGTCCTGGCCATGGCTTTGTAAAGTTTTACACCTGTTGCATGCTTCTTTAAAGGTTGTAAATGTACATTCAACTTGTCTGTGTTCTTTGATACATTGTTGGCAGACCTCAATGCTATTTCTGACAGTGGAAACTGCTTCTTTGACTTTATTTGCAGTGCCTTTCGTTGTGGCGTATTCTGTATAGGCATTAATATAGAAAGACCCGCTCGCATCTGTAATATCGTATTCATTCACTTCAGAAATCCATTCGCATTGTTCACTAATATATTTCTTCAAGGAGCCGGCACCGTCTCTTTGAAGACCCACCATTTGATTTAACGAAATTGGTGGGGTTATTCCATCAAATACTACAGTCTTACCTTTTGGTCGTGGAAATGTACCAATGTTCAGTGGCATACCATCATAATGCATGATACCAATAAATTTCAGAACGCTGTTGTTCTGGTAACAAGGAATCCCATCCAATGTCTGTAATATATGTAAAAGCAGTGCAACGTTTTCCAAGTGAACACCGGATGTGACCAGCCTCGTACCCAGGCGCAAATAACGTACTAAAAATTAGCAACACTACAGTGTTTTTATATAGATCAGTGGCTAAGAGAGCGAGCGCGCGGGGGTGCTAGGTCAACACACGACGGGATTCTGCTGCGCCTGGCAGAAAATGTAAATATGATTCTTCAGAAATACGATATCTGAAGAATCGAACCATTCAGCTTTTTACTCGAGCCTTTTCAATTATTTTTGGCGTTTTTGGTGCTGACGATTATATTTATATGTGCTTATGGGTGACCTGGAACAATCGCTGAAGGAATTATCAAGAAATGAGTGTTAGAGGTGAGTGTTTGTATTGGTTTGCCTTGAGATTTCAATATTCTCTGTATATTATGTGTGCATCATTGTATAAATCATTAAATCTTGGTCAAGATGACTACAAGAAATAGGACAGGTTTCATATTTTAAAAGAATTTGTAAACTGCCCACAAAAGGAGAAAGAATAATTTCAACCAGGGATGCACCTTTAATAATTTAACACCAGAATCAAAAGCCCATGTCGAGTTCCAGCCAAAGAGATTTGCTGATCAAATGTCTTTATACTATACAATTCTAAAAGTTGTAAATACTTAGTTTATTTTCAGCAAACAATCACTGAATTGATACAGAACCCAGTAGTGCTGTCACTACTATGACTACTGCTTGATACATGTATATTAAATTTGCCATGAAGTGATTTGAATATTTTTGTTTTTCAGTGTATTGTGTGCAGTTTGACATTTGTCACTGATGTTCTTGAATTCCAAAAGATTTTCAACTACATGTGATATGAATATAGATATAATATTATATTTGCAACCCATGAAATGTATATTTTCTCTGTAGCTGATACAGTTCAACATAGCACAATTTGATTGAGTAAAAGACTTTCTGAGGGTGCCTCTGGCAGCCACCTTATGGAGGGTGAGTTAGAGGCTAATCCCAAGCCACCCGTCAACATTCCCTCTATAGAAAACTGGAGTTCCCGGAGAAAACCCACAACTTTTGTCAGAGTGTTGACACATGACTCTTTTCACATTTAAGTGTCGTTGAAGTGGTGAGAATTGAACCAACAATCTCAGATGTAAAAAGTCCTCGCTCTGACAATTGCACTACCAAAGTCGGTGGCACAATCAGCACGCCACCATAGCCCCAGTAGGGTGCAGTGGAACTTGATGGGCTAAGCTGTTAATTTGTGCCAATGTACCTAGCTTGTTGAGAAGTTCAGCTGTGGGTGAGTGCATGGGTCTATAAATAAAAACCCACAAGAGTATTAAATTTGCATAAATATTGCTAGTTCTAGCTAGATTCCTTTGAATGTAAATTGTAGTACTTTATGTTATGAGCAAAATAAATAAAATTCTCAAGACTTTAAATGTTACAGGGGTTGTTGTTTGCATAGCATGTTGATGAGGTATATCTTATTCAGTCAAGTTGTGTAAAACATATGCCCGTTCTAACTTGGCTGAACCAATGACCATATACAGGATTTAGGAACAAGCACAGAAACAACTGGGATAGGTCTTGTTGTTGTCCAAGCACTTTACTGGGACCTACCCTGAGTGACCTGAAATGGTTTCAGGTGAAGAATTTGGGGTGGCTAACCCTGTAGTATATACATGTTTGGATTGTTTAATCCCGAGACCAATTTCTATGACAACAGGGTAAATCATGTGTGTTAAGTGTGTATATGGTACATGTGTATATGTATTTTTGTGTATGTATATGTAATGTGTGTATATTTAATGTTGACACATATTTTCAGTGAGACCATCAGATGATGTTTGCCACATATTTTTCAAATATCGTTGATTATTATTAACATGCATCTGAAATCAGCCCAACAAATTGCAATATGCAACCATACCATTAAATTGTCCAGTTTTTTAGACACTGTCCTGTAACTAGGTGTCAAATGCATTATATGTGGCCACAGGTAAGTCCAGAGTCTACCCCACTCCTTAGTGTAAACATGGTAGATTTTGGCAATCAAGGGCAATAGCCTTTATAGGTCAAATGCAAGGTGAAGAACAAAATACACATCAAAGTATAAAACACTGTGTTTAGTTTGTGCTTTAGCCTTTAAACTTACTGTCAGCCAGTTACAACAATAGCTAAATGGCCAAAACAGGTTTTATATTATTAAATTTATTAAATGTTTATATCTTCACTGATATTTTGCATACTATAAAGCAGTCATGCATGTTTAATATAGGCCTTTTTATTGGTAAAATTTTAGAAACTAAGAAACCTACAATAAAATATTTTCTAGTTATAAATTTTCTCCTCTGAGGTAAAAGGTATCATCAGTACAAATAAATAGTAATTTCAACATTCCATATAAATTCAATGTATTATTAAAATATTTATATTAAAATTAAAAGATTCAAGAATAAGACAGTTTCTTTGACTTTGCTTGGTCAGTTTCTCTTTCAAACTGCAAAAAGGCAGTATATTTCATGATGTGCATCCAACACCAGACATATATTTTCAACCATTTGAAATAAATCGTTATTTTTTTTAGAATGTTCAATAATCTCGAGTTCTCTCATGACCAGCAGACTTTCTAATTTCGAGAGGCTGGTCTCCTGAGGATACCTTTAATTAAAATACCGTTTTCGAGGAAAAATCCTTATTATCAACGCAGTGATCATTTGGACATAAAATCTTTCCCAAATGTACCGCTCGTTAGGCAAGCCTTTCAATTTCATTTATATAGTACAGCAATTTCCTTCTTTGCATTCTCCATTTATGACGTCATATTTCCGCCAAAATTCAAGTTTTCTATTTGTGATCCTAGTTTGTGTATTTTGTTCAATTCTTAATACAACATTCAACTTTTCACAATTGAACATTCAACTTTTCACACAATTCAACTTTTTTACGCAGTTCAACATTCAACTTTTCACAATTGAACATTCAACTTTTCACACAATTCAACATTCAACTTTTTTACGCAGTTCAACATTCAACTTTTCACACAATTCAACATTCAACTTTTTACGCAATTCAACATTCAACTTTTTACGCAATTCAACATTCAACTTTTACGTAATTCAACTTTTTACGCAATTCAACATTCAACTTTTTTGAACATCCAACCGCAATCCAATTTAAACGACGTAACGCCGGCTCACATGTGGCTCAATCACGACTCACGAGGTGTAAAATATGGCGGATTTAAGCGAAGTGAAAGAGACACTAGTCAAGTTAGCAAATAGAATTTCCGACTTGCAACAGTCAAGTGAGGCATCTAACAATTCAGGTAAGTGTAATATTGATTGTATTGGTTTATTAATATTCCTCTAAAAGTACTGTACTACACCTGAGTGACCTCTACTATTTTGTCAACATAAAATTTTAAATTTACATAAAATTTGCGGCGCTAGCGTAGAGTGTCGTTTGTATAATCTTATGTTTTTAGGATAAATTGATTCGAATAAAATAAAAAGCAGCGAATAAATTAATGGAAGGTGTTTTTGTACACGTTTAATCCACAATTTGATCGAAATATATTATAAAGACCAGACCGCGTAGCTCAGTTGGCAGAGCATTGGGCTAGTATTCCAAAGGTCGTAGGTTCGATTCCCACCGTGGTCAGGCATGTTTTTCAAGCTTGCCCGGTGTAGATATACACCCAGAGTAACATCACAAGCATCATATTCACCTGTATACACTTTATAATATATTTCGATCAAATTGTGGATTAAACGCGTACAAAAACACCTTCCATTCACTTATTCGCTGCTTTTTATTTTGTTCGAATCAATTTATCCTAAAAACATAAGATTATACAAACGACACTCTACCTAGCGCCGCAAATTTTATGTAAATTTAAAAATTTGTAAATTTAAATTTTATGTAAATTTAAAATTTTATGTTGATAAAATAGTAGAGGTCACTCAGGTGTAGTACAGTACTTTTAGAGGAATATTAATAAACCAATACAATCAATATTACACTTACCTGAATTGTTAGATGCCTCACTTGACTGTTGCAAGTCGGAAATTCTATTTGCTAACTTGACTAGTGTCTCTTTCACTTCGGCAATTGCTAGCTAGATAGTATACTTCAAAATAAGATTTCCGTTTTTATACTATTTTTAAAATAAGTTAGAGTTAGGTTAGAGTTAGGGTTAGGTTAGGGTTAGGTTTAGTATTAGGGTTTAGTTTTACGTTAAGGATAGTTTTTTCCACGTAATAAAAACGGAAACCTTATTTTGAAGTATACTATCTAGCAATCACCCTTTCACTTTGCTTAAATCCGCCATATTTTACACTTTGTGATTGAGCCACATCTGAGCCGGCGTTACGTCGTTTAAATTGGATTGCGGTTGGATGTTCAAAAAAGTTGAATGTTGAATTGCGTAAAAAGTTGAATGTTGAATTACGTAAAAGTTGAATGTTGAATTGCGTAAAAAGTTGAATGTTGAATTGCGTAAAAAGTTGAATGTTTAATTTTGTGAAAAGTTGAATGTTGAACTGCGTAAAAAAGTTGAATGTTGAATTGTGTGAAAAGTTGAATGTTCAATTGTGAAAAGTTGAATGTTGAATTGCGTAAAAAAGTTGAATGTTGAATTGTGTGAAAAGTTGAATGTTCAATTGTGTGAAAAGTTGAATGTTCAATTGTGTGAAAAGTTGAATGTTCAATTGTGAAAAGTTGAATGTTGTATTAAGAATTGAACAAAATACACAAACTAGGATCACAAATAGAAAACTTGAATTTTGGCGGAAATATGACGTCATAGTATGGGGAGCAACCTTTGGAATGTTGTTAATATTTCGCTCCTTCCAAACTTTCTTTAATTGAATCTCTAGTCTGTATTCATTTACAAGCATAACGAACCAGAAAAGTGTTAAAAGTCAGTATAATATATATCTAATCATATTTTACAACTGTAGCACTGAGTCAAAATGTAAACAAAGCGTTTGTTTACATTACGGACTTTACATCACCTTTAAGGTCTACGACGTCGACGTCAGCTAGGACGTCAGGGTTAAGCAGAGGACTGGGACTAGGATGTCGTCCTAAATAAGTAGATAGCTCCATATCTACGACGTCAAATATTTAGGGCGGCAAGCGGAAGTAAATTGATAATAGTTTTTGAAGTGTGCATGTGTCTCTCAATTTGCTCGTCGTCCACCAAACGTCGACAACCTCACAAGAAGACTTTTGCCGTCGTGGATACAAGAGCATAGCAAACGGTAATGAATTCACCTGTCTCTTTAAAATTCATTTTCAAAAGAATGTAAATATTTATAGTCGACGTCGTGAATCTTAAGTGACACTCCTCCGCAGAGGCTTTGTGTTTTGTTTTGTTTTGGTTTTGTTTGAAGTTTGCAGGTGGGATAGTCGCGGGCTACGCAGGCTAGGGGGAACGGCGCGCGGGGAGTGACGACCGTCTTCCCCCATGCTCCGCCTCTCCCCTTTCATCCCTATTTATCCCCTATAATTTTCCCCTAGCCTGCCTAGCCCGCGACTATCCCGCCTGCAAACTTCAAACAAAACCAAAACAAAACACAAAGCCTCTGCGGAGGAGAGTGTTAAGTGGAAGTTTATTTATTTAGGATGACGTCCTAGTCCCAGTCCTCTGCTTAGCCCTGACGTCCTAGCTGGCGTCGACGTCGTAGATCTTAAGTTAAGCTATCTATCAGTCGAGAGAGTTCCATAAAACAGCTCCCTTGTATATGATACCGACTTCTTCAAGTAGTCAGTTTTCGGTTTTGGAATTCTTAAACTGTTCATTGTTCGGAAGTTATACATTCTTTCTCTTCACAAATAATTTTTGAAGCTGGGGGCGGTGGGAGAAATTTGATCATTGCAGTTAAATACTAAACATAGCAATTTTAAATCATAAAATAGTTTAAGAGTTCTCCAGTTTGCAAGTCTTTTCACTTCAGTTGACGGAGTGTCCCAAGCACATCCCAAAACAATTCTTGCTGCTCGTACGTGGAGCCTTTCTAAAGTGTCCCATACTGTTATTCCTACCGAACCCCATATCAAGATACCACATGTAATAGAGGGAATTATTACTTTAAAGTAAAAATCAAGTTTTGCTTGTTTAGGTGAAAACTATAAGGATTTGAGTAGGCTTAATATATAGTTTGCTGTTGAAGGATAGAACCAGCTCAGATGTGTGGAGATTCCATTTTAAGCCCGAGTCTATTTTTAGTCCCAGAGATAATTTTGAGTGTACTTGTTTGATACTTCCTCCTGCAAACCAAATATCTTGAAAGGGACCAGTAAAATTAGAATAACCCAAGAGCATGTACTCTGTTTTACCAAGTAAATTATCCTGACACCAAGTTGACAGTTTAATTATGTAGGATAGAATTTAATTTATATGTTGACTTTTCTTTAGTTATTTGATCGCGAACCGACTACTTTGATGACGGTTATACGACCCATATGAAAACACTAATCTAATTTAATGAAAAGTATCAGGTGTTTTCGTGCTTGGACTCGTCATGGAATTCAAAATAGCTTGACTGATCGTTGGTGAAATATCAAGAAAACTAACTATGCAGTAAGTAACATTTTATTACTATTATTATGTGTTTTCAGTGTAGGTTAATAATGGGTTTTACTGTATACCATTATTTGTCGAATATACTATTCTCGTCGCAAGCTTTCTTAAACATTCATTGCGGGCATAGCTCACAAGACTCATCACCAAAGTGAAAGTGTTGTAAAGATACCATTTAAAGGTGATCTACAGTCCGTATGTAAACAAAGCCTTTGTTTACATTTTTGTGTCCAAAATATTGAGCTTTATTCGACAACTATTTATATTTTCAAACTTCTAGAGTATAATAAATGATCAAGAAACAACAATTAGGCTTTTCAAGAACTTAAAACATAGTTAAACTGTTTGTATCATAAAAAGTGGGCTCATTTGTGCACATGCGCAGATCGGACTGTAGATCACCTTTAAGAACAAATAGTCTGAAAACAAGCGGTGTGAAGTTAAGATAAAACTACACGAAATAGAGAAGTTTTGTGACTTGTTTATGTTTAGTCTGGTACGTTTCTATATACGCTATAAACTGTAGGTAAACATGCTCCTACTCATTACTTCCGCTTTCCTCCCAAAGCCCAAACACGCCGCTCTAGCAGGCTGCTCCATTTACTGTTCTAGAACATTTGGAACACTCAGGACTTAAATCTCGCATGAGTACGACGCGATTATTGTTTTAATGGCACCTTCAAGGCTACCCCTATTGCAGAACAACTGAACAATTATCTGCTGATGAGGAGACAAAATCTATTTGCATTGTTGACATTTTTGTCAGCTTAAGATGACCATTCATTTGTAATGATTAAGATTGTAGAAAGAAATTCTGAGCAGGTGAATATATGAATCTCACTCTCAGAGATATATTTTTTACTAAAAGTACATTTTGACTCCTTGAATAAATATAAAGACGTTCAGCATAAAGACGATCAGTGCCAGTGGGCTATTAGAACTGCAAATTCATGAAATCATATTGGTTTCAATACCTCTATATCGAACACTAAACAGCAAATCTAAATATAAATGCCTTCATGCATATCACCAGAAAGAAATAAAGCTATCCTTAACATGAATTATTCAAAATATTGTCGCAAAGGATCATTCCTTTGCATCGTGAAAATCCAACATACTGCATGTAAATAAGCTCGTATTAAACTGTATTAAATCCTGAGAAGAATCATGGGAGCGCAATACAAAATAAATAAAATCGAATCAAAATCGAATAAAAACCAAGAGTCGTCGAATGCTCGAGCTGACGACAATTTCCGAAAAATCTTGGCATCCGACCGACTGACATGGATTCAGTACTGTTTCCTCAATATAACTCGGCCGGGGACTAGGCACGAAAAAGCAAGAACGTCATCTAACGTTAAGAATAGGTCGATATATAGTACTAGTAAGTATAAGTATATGTCGATATATAGCGGTTAACCCTTGAAAGTAACACTCTATGCAGTGTGCATTGGATACACAAAATCTGTCGCCTCCATTTCATTTCATCGCATTGACATTGTTGTTGTGTTCAGTACAAATGTTTGGCCAAAATTAAATAACTTAGACACAAAAAAGTATCTACTATTTTCCGATAACCGTTAAATTTAGAAGCATTTGCGGCCATGCATTTCAGAGTCCTAAATTTCAAAACTTTTCCCGGGGAACATCCTCCGGACACCCCAAGCGGTCTCGCGCATTCGACGCTCGCGTAAGCCCCACCAATCCCCAAAACGCTCCGCGGTCCCTGGTTTCCCCACCATTTTCTATGTGTTTTCATTTTCCTTGAAAGAAAACATCTCAAACACTCCTTGAAAAGTACTCCTTTAATTGAACTTTTCAAGACCAGCACGGACCCTGCATGTTAAAGACCTTGACATTATTTTAATTTCTGTGGCATGGGCAGTCACGAACAAGAGGCCAGGTACATGGCAATAATGGCATGTCTACATAAAAACTGAATTACGTACTGAAAAACGAATAAGCTAAGTCCGATGAAGAGAGTTCTTAAAACTAGATTATGTCAAGAAGCTATTGGGTGAAACTGTTCTATACATACTGTGATCCGTAAATGAACTATTCCATAACGGCACTTGAAGTAATAGTATAGGATTTACGGTTAGAAAACATTCTGGCACAACATCTGGTAGATCGTTTATGAAAATTACAAATAGCACAGATTAAAAATACGATTAGAAAATTACAAATACGCCATTCTACAAATGTAAAAACTACAAAACAAAGACGAAAAACATTTACCTTGAATACTTTGGCATGTTTTTAAAACAATTAGACCAGTTTATGCTTCAATATCACCCTTTTACAGTGGAAAATATAGCAAAACAACAAAAATGCCGAGAACTTTGGTAACATTCGCAATACGCGTGACGTCACGTTTTTCAAAAAGGGATGAAGTCAATGCTTACTTACGTCAAGCTTTGATGCATTCAAATTCTATTAATCAATGCGTTATTTCAATAGTTTTCGTTTTTTGGGACACCCGTCTGTATTTGAATAATGTAACAGCAGGAATGAACAAATATCAAATTTACGTACTCTGACAGCTATGTCGAGGAGCAATTCCGAACCAGATGCATGTGCTAACGGAGGATGGTTTTCGTCATCTACTGCATGCCACTGAACATAATCCGGCGAAATATATCTGCAATTAATGAACGTGCATATCCCATGCAACCCGGATAAGTTGCACTCGAGTGAGCTCGATGAATACAAACGAAGATTTTTTAGAGAATGAGTGCTCCCAGTTGCAATATGTATACGTTGCAATATGAGCTACAACTTGTTGTCCAAAGGAGTCACCCTCTGTCATTACCCCCTCGCCCTATCGTGACATTAACAAAACAATTAACCCCACTGCCTCAAAAGTAAAACCATCCGCCCCATCATAAAGCAAACTCCTGGCCGTCTTTAGCAATAGATGTCGAGAGTTACAACTTGAGTTGTACTGTGGAAATCGAGCACACAACTTACCTGTGCCAACGTAAGCGAGTTGTGAGCTTGATTTACACAGTACAACTCAAGTTGTAAGCAGATTCATGCGACAGTTTTAGGCAAAAGTTGTGTAGTGTAAATCGATATTGCAAATCGGCCACTGAAAAGAAATCTGGTTGGTCCATTGAAGTATGATTTTTTAAAGCTGAATAAACATACGTTAAGTGTTACAATTCTTACTATTAATTGTCGTTAACTTTTTTGTATCTTATTTATAATTCTGACTGTCGTTGCACTGATCTTTTTCACTGGTAGATCACTGGTCTTTATTATATCAATGCTATTTATGCGCACAATTGAAACGATTAATAATATAAAAATTAAAACTATATCTATTTTCTAGTGCGAAAAGAAATTAACAGGCTAACTTGTGAAGTATATGTCAAAGAATGTTGTAGGCTTGAGTTCTCATGCCATTTGCGCAATAAGAAAACCAACAAGCAAAAACAGGTTTTCCAAAACTGGTCTTCGAGCACTGCTCTTCACCAAGGTGGGTTCGGCTTTGACCCAGTTCCGTTTCTTATTAAACTCCTCCACACTCCATGTAAAGCTTTTACAGCTTGTCATTCCGTTCGGCGGCGGATTCTGGCGGGTCTCGACTTCATTGATTACCACTGCCATACCTTCCAATTGATGTGATTCAATATGACAATGCAGGAACCAATGCCCGGGGTTATCGGCGATAAACTCCACTACGACATAACCACCCGACGGAACTATTACCGTATCTTTACGCACTGTCAAGCCTGCAGCTTGAATGCCCGCAGGTGGTGTATTTGCCCGCCAATTTGGTGCCCGTGTACAGGGTGTGTTACATTCCAAATCAGATGAAGCATTTACGAGCACACCTTGAGAATCATACTGACCATAGCCAACTTTTACCACGTGAAAGCTGTGTCCATGTAGATGAATCGGATGGGAAAATCTACTGTTGTTCATTGTGCTCAATGATGAAAAGACGAATCTGTTAAAACAACCAAATCAAGAAATAGTTTAGCAATATTTTAAGCGTTTTTCATACGCACGGGAAGTTTTAATCTTTTTAAATTTTATATAAGTTCTAAGTACTCCAACAAATACACTTTAAATTATTTTTTCAAGAAAACTAGCCCATACTACGCTACGTTGATAGAGACTACACGCTTAAAAACGCGCAACTTGTTCAGGATTGATAATAGCAATTGAACAATGTTCTTTGGCAAAAGAAAACTTAAATTTGGAAAAATTATGTACATTTTAGATTAGGAAAATCTATGTTACCTTACAGGAAAATCTGTGTTACCTTAAATATTATGCAGATTTCAATTTTGTTCAATCGTTTACTACATAACAGTTTGCTACTCTGCGTGTATATTTAATGTAATTGAGGTTATGACAACTTTAATATAAGCACGTGCCGGTTACAATATAAATGGCTTGCATCATGTTGAACATGACTTGTATTTTGTTTATTTGTAGACGAATATATATATGGATGTATTTCGTCCAAAACAAGACGCCTGCAAGCAACAGTTTTCTAATACAGTTTTAGATTTTTTATTTGAAAATCAACATGTATAGGCATTGTCAACAAAGCTTGTGTAATATTTTTTTCTGATTTGTGTATAAGACATTGGCTCAATTAGGGGAAGTTATTTTTAGTTACTACATGAAACAAGTTTTCTGTAGCTGCACATAAAAATAAGCTGATGTACTGTTCAATTATTAGTAGCCCTTTCCAGGACAGACTGTATAGAAACAGACTGTATATATCGTCTCGGATAATGACGTTAAAATCGTAGGTACCTCGGATCCCTTATCAATTGGGCAATAGTCTGTTGGGAAATCCGCTCACCAACGTGTGAGAAACTCAATAAACTATAAAATAAACAATAAACTGAACAAGCTCTCACCTTATTGGTTTTTTGTAGAAGTTTTCCCCAAGGTCCAATATCTGCGTACATTGACAATCTTCCTTCATGCATGCTACGCTCACATCTGAACACACTGTCAGCTTATCCTTATCTCCTTGTTCTGTCTGTAATGAAATACTAGGCACTACAAAATTCCGTCCGTTAACCGTGCTGGTGACTTCCGTACTATCAAAACCGAAATTAAAGAAGAACGTTGCGTCCTTTGCTGGCCATTCTGAATTAAAATTCGGCATGTCCTTTTCAGGCGTTGGTATTAACAGTCGAAACTGATCAACATTAACACATTGGTAGCCTGGCTCCGCCCAATTCTCGAACGGACAGTTGACGACAGTACATGGATTTTGGCTGGTGCAATTCGGTTTAGAAAAGTTATTTCTATAAGCTGCTTCAATGACAGACATATTCACAGAGTTCCCGTAAGTTAGTGCAGCAATTGCATCGTTCCTTTCTAGTTTTTCGTCCACTTTCAAACTGTTACAGTTCACCTCCAGCGTTTCTGCTCTGATGAGAAAATCAGTTCCCGAAGTCTGGTTTGCGTCGATCGTGTCTAGCAAGAAATCATAGCGTTCCCCAGTGTTTACTATCAGAAAATCTGCAGAAATTGGTTTGATAAAAAACCCGTCCGTCGCAATGACACGCAATTTATGACCTCCGATATAAAACTTGTATGCATAGTTCGCCTGAGCTCCAATTAATCGAAAACGGTACGTCGAATTACGTCGAACGTAAAATGCGCTCAGTCTAGAATTCTTCAAAGCCACATTGGCATGTCTGCCAAGACCGTTGATAACTCCAGACCAGTAGGGGATTGGGCCGACTTCTGCTCCGTCAAGTGAGCATGTTGATGCATACCTGAAAAATATCCAAACGTGTATTAAATTAAAAAGCTAGTTTTGAACTTTTGCGTCATAGGAAAGTAGCAAACTAAAAAGGAAGATAATTGTAAATTATTAAAAATTATTTAAAATCTGGACCCTACTTACACTAGCCTGCTTGCATCCTGATTTACTTTTTTTTCCTTTAAAGTCAGGCTGCACGTAGGCTAACCTGC
The DNA here is from genome assembly GCA_902702795.2 of Paramuricea clavata. Lineage (NCBI taxonomy): Eukaryota > Metazoa > Cnidaria > Anthozoa > Malacalcyonacea > Plexauridae > Paramuricea > Paramuricea clavata. The sequence goes on from CACRXK020002091.1 coordinate 39,727, forward strand.
ACTAGACGCAGGGCCTTGTGATTTTGGTGAACATGTGATTACAACTCAGTGAACTCGAATAAGACTGGAACAATGACTCGGCCGCCATCTTTGAAGCCAAATTGAAGGCCGCCATTGGAGGTACGGCGGCGAAAATACACCTCTTTGAAAAACTCGGATTTCTGCCTTTCTAGCTATGCTAGAGCATAGATAAAAAAAAACTTAAAAACATCTACGATACTTGGACTATTGCACAAATCATGTTTGGAAGCCGTAGAAAAGACTTAACGTTATTTTTTGTGTACCTGAGAGTCGTATTTTGTTCCGCACGGAAAATATTTTGTTATTTTCTTAAATATACAAAAATGGTTCCCTTCCAGATTTTGCTGTTAGTGGATGTTGAATATTTAGAACTATCCAGAAAACCAAGTTTGAATCTTTGAAATTGAAATCTTCGGACGAAAAACCTAGTTTTTCGGCGTATTTTTGCTAAAAAACAAAATTACGAGGAAAGTTCTCTCTAGTTCTTTTTTGAAAGTCACAGCGCGCGAACTTTTCCAGGGCGCCAAATCACAAATCGCAAATCACGGGGGATTTCTACGGAAAAATCGATTTATTCACGTATTAGAGAAGTCAAAAAGCACTCAAAATAAACAACTATACCTAGACGTTAATACAAAAAAGGTATTGGTCCGTAGATTTATGTTTCAAAGTATTTTTTTTTAGTTGAAGAGCAAAGTTTACTTCGGCACATTCAACTAGTGTCGTTTTTATGAAAACAAACCTGATACCCTTCAAACTTTTGCTGTTGTGAGATTCAAAGCAGTTCTAACTATCAAATAAATCGTATTTGGGTTTTTAAAATTGAAGTCTTTTGATGAAAAACGACTTTTCTTGCTCATTTTCGTCGAAAATATAAAACTTTGACTGAATTTCCCACATCCCACTGACCCACTCCTCGAAACTCTCCTTAGTCCTTTTAAAAGTGCAATTTCCTTGCACGGTTGGCTTCAGGCAAGTATGGGCATGTTTACCTGAGTTATCGTTCCTGTCTTATTAGAGTTCACTGTTACAACTCGGCAGTTGGCCTCTGTATCTCAGTGGTTTGAGCGCTTCACCGGGATCGCAGGGCCGCAGTATTGATTTCTGACAGAGCACTTATAGTTGCATATAAATATAATAATATTTCAACTGTTCCTGGTTAGGTCTATCTAATAAAAATTGACAATCGAAATTTTCATCTACAAAACCCTTCAACCTTGTTAATCTTCGTCTTGGTATTTCATCGACGGCTGTGTCCTCGAAGTAACCCAATGAGGAATGAATCTGAACAAACAGATCTAAAGACGACTCTCTTTGCCAGTCCAGTAATGAAAGAGTGTGTTGTTCTGGTAGATCTTCAAACATAACACCATCCAAATACCAGTATGCAAACCGGGATGCAATCCAGGATGCAGTCCTGGCGTTCTCTTTAACTATGAGTGCACCAAACAATCCATCAGTTCTCTGTGGGCCACTATGAGAGTGATACCAGAACGTCCCGGAGGGTGTTGCTTCAAAAATATAGCGGAAACTTGAACCAGCCTCTATTGGACATTGTGTAATGTACCCCACGCCATCCATCCAGGGTGTGTTTCTCTGGTGCATACCATGCCAGTGGACCGAGGTCTCTTCTGTGAACATATAGTTTGTGACATCAACAACCACTGTCGCACCTTCGGGCACTATTAAAGTAGGTCCAGGTATTCTCTTATTCACGCTGATAAACGATCGATAGCTTTTCCCATCTACGGTGTTAGCCTGCGTACAGGTGGATACGTTGTTACAAGGCGAAGTCTGGCGGTTCTCCATGGTGGGTTCCAGTACTCCAGTATCATTTATGAAGAATACTCTTCCTCGAGTGCCTATTGGCGCGTCTTTGGAGTAAGCTGTGAATGTCTTCCAAGATAAAAATGTCAAATTTAGGTTAAACAGATCAATTGGATAGCTCTATTAGTTCTAAACTATTCTCTATAAAGGTCTAGTAAAGGCCATCCGTTACAAATCCATTGTTACTACAGGAAGAAATCTAAACTAAACTAGCTTTATTTATACTGGATAGCTTTATCGTTTATAAACTGTTCTCTTTAGAGGTCTAGTAAGGATCATCTCTTATTGATCCAGTGTTACAACAGGAGAAACCTCTAAACTAACTTTATTTACGCTGGATAGCACTGACAATTTTAGACTATCGTTGCTGCAGGTTTAGTCAAGGTATTGTTCCAATCCTACAAGAAGAAATCTGAACTAAATCTATTTACACTGGATAGCTTGGTCAGTTTTAAATAATTCTCGTTAAACTGTTCCAGGGAGAGTTAAATTTTATTGTTCCAGTTTTACTACATTACCTGGTAATGTTCAATATTCAGTTTGAAATAACAAACGTTCGTCTTACATTCACAGACAGTTCTACCATCCGTATCGTCGACACCTCCACAAATATAAACTGTCTCGTTTTGACCATAGCTGTATTGAAGACCAACAAGAATAATGGCCATAGTGCAAAACCAACGAAGAAACATCTTTAGTCGCTTGAAACAGAATGACATGTGTTTCACTGATATATCAGAGGTTGGTATTTTTCTTTTCCTTGCCGCCCAAATTAATTAAAGACCGTTTTCCACTTCAACTGTAACGTGGCATTTTTTTTTGTGTCGAAGTCATAGTTCCACTCTAGTGCTCAGGAAACGACGTACGCTTCGATACGGTTGGAGTGAAAAACGGCCTTGACCGTGACTGTCCTAGGCTCGGTCCCAGCCGTTCCCGCTTGGGGGCTCTCTTGGAGGGAACGGCTGGGCGCATGCATGCAGTGCGTATTGTTTCGTTCAGCCAATCAAAATACTAGCACCGCAAATCGTGGTGCTAAATAATTATAACAATTATCTCTCGTATTATATATTATCATGTCTCGTATTATAGATTTGGAACACGAGACAGATCCTTAATAGCGTTTGTAGCAATTTTGCATTGGACTTCTGAGTTCTCGATGCAGAGTTTGCTCATTTGGAAGTTCGTTCGCTTTAAAAATAAGTTTTTTGGGTTTAACGTTGCCGATAGTTGAAGGCCTAGCCGATTTCTTTGAGGGTGCTGTATGCATGTGGAGATGTTCCTACGTCGGTGGGTAAACACGGTTTAAATCTCTCATTCTCGCTTAAGTAAACTTTCCTGAGATAATTTTTACAATTTTCAATTTCTTGTTATAGTTTGGTGCACTTGTTAACTTGTTTCAGGCATGAACAGCACAAATATTTATCGCATGGCACTGTTTCTTTAGCAATACACAAAATATCACAAGCATTTTCCAGCAATTCCCGCGTTCTCCCTGCGATTTTCGTGCGACGTTTTACATTTTCAACTTCAGTAGAACAAACAAAACAAGCACGAACAGATGCTAATTTACATCAGTCAATTCATCGCGTTCTTATTCCAACCTGCCAAGCATTTCTGGCTAATTTAATAATGACTTGTTTTATTACTCATCCATAAACATTCTATAATTGATGCAGAAATATCGCATATTGGAATTAGTAATAACACGTGATCAGACACGGAACGCACTGCCCAGCCGTTCCCTCCAAGAGAGCCCCCAAGATGGAATGGCTGGGACCGAGCCTATGACTGTCCCGACTTATATGAAAGACAGATGAGTATAGACTTGACTATAGAGTCTCGTTTTCGGGATTGATATATCGGCTCTAGAGTCTTTATCTTGTTACCGATGACGTGATCATATAAAGGTCTTTTATATTATCTAATATAACTGTATGATTCCGTAAATGCGTCGCCTGTAACAAGATAAATTGCACTAAAGCCAATATTGAAAACGAAAGTCTTCAGTCAAGGCTAAGTACTTCCCCGGTTCGGTGTATTGTGCAAACAGATTGATGATTCGCCAAGACGATCGAGCTGCTTTTGTTTACAGAGTCGAACTTGTACGAAACTTTCACAGATCGGATTTATCTATATGTGTCTAAAAATTGTAACTTTTAGTCTACCTGCAGATACAAACGCCCAGCGCTAGCTGGCCCTCGACTTAATTATTTGAGAGAGAAGCGACTTTTAAGTGAAACTAAAACTCGAAGAAGCTGAGTGAATACGATAATACGATCCGTAACCCAATGGTTATTAAATTAATCTGTTTTTAAAATGTAATACTACTTTTTGATAGAAAATTCCAGGAACCAGGGCAAAGGGTCACAGCTTGCGGCAGATCTAATTTCATGATTATATACGAACATGAAACAAATACAAGAATATTTGCACAGAATCTAGCAACACAACTTACATGCTGCAGATAAAGATATAGGCAGCGTCATTTTCTTTAGTAGTATGTTATGACGTCTACATATTTTACTGATCATAAGCCTGGTTCACATATGCCTGCGGTATGCCTTTACTAGCATTGTTTACAGCTTTTGATGCATACATTTTTTTGTGAATTATTTTGTTGAACTGCTAAAGACAATAGCCCGCCGACATACGCAGGTATATGTGAACCATACCGCTATACATTCATAGTAAATCATACTTTTTCTGTTGTCTCGCAATAGACTGTGGTATCGGGTCCACTGTGAAACAATGTTAAGTTTGTTTGCGGTAATCAAGAGTTACCATAAGGATATCGTACAAATTACTAAACATAACAACGCTTCCCGTAACAATTCCGAGTACCCGTTCCGCTTGCATGATCACCAATATAAAGACCGCAGGACCAGGAAAATTACCAGGAACTACACTAAATATTACTGGATATTTAACCGTTTGCCGTAATGCAATTTTAGCTATTGACTAAACTCAACTGAGTCGACCTCTCACAGAACATATGACATAGGCACCACATACTTAAACCAACTGATGAAAATCCATTTTCATCATCTAATTTTTGGAAATCATTCTTCGTCTAATGACCTATTCTATATTTCGTTGTAGTATCAGCTTTGATATACTGAACTGACACGACATGGCCCGACATTTGTTTGGAATCATGGAATGCTAAGGTTGTGCAATAGTTAACATGCACCGTAGAATGAGAACGAACGAATGGCCTCATTAACTGAACGACTCACGACTGTATACCGTTTACATTCGTTCAACTCAACGCTTTCTATTAGTTTTCAGTTAGCGAAAAATAGTTCGTTTGAATGTGAAATAAATCAAAACAATGTGAACGTTGCATGCTAACTGTATGGCCTGCAATGCACAGCCTAACTGGAGAATTGCGTGACCAGCATTTCTTTACTTTCAAAAGACCCCAGCCTAAAAAATATTTCAAATATATATATTCAAAAATATTTCTATTCTTATGAAGCAATTTCCATGAGTATGAAAATAACTAAATCAGTGCAAGTTCCGTATATGCGCATGATTTCGGCTTTTATACAGTTTAGACAGTCCACATTGTCATTGTGTGTTTTGTTTCAGCTGGCGTAGGTTATTTGTTCGGCTCTATCCTTAAGAGAGTTCCAAACAATAAAAGCGCTGGTGCAAACATTTTAATATTTCTCCTGTTCGTTACGATACGATACGATACGATACGTAGACTGAGATGACATTTTAATTTATGATATGTCCAATAGTTGTTTAGCACACTGAAATGACCAAAGGCAGCAGAATGTATGAATATTTGGCACGTACATAGGAATCAATTCAATTCATTCGAATTAGTGGGAAACATTGTTAAGCATGTATAATTTGTAGCTGTTTATGCATGACCATAGTCATAGACGACCAACGACTAATATAGTAATAATGGTGATATGCAGTACTACGAATGTCATAGAGGTTAGCCTATAAATGGTGACAGAAAAACTCGCAAGATATTTGAGTTTAAACTTGACAAAGTGTAACAAGACGTGCCCGTAGCCGTAGGTTGCCTCGTATGGGTTGTAACGTATCTCCCATAGTTCGGCTCATCCCAGCTTGTCATTCGTTCACTCGTTCGTTCACTTTGGTCTGTTCGTACGTGTTTAAATATGCAAACCAATCAGCTTTCGCGATTTCAATGAAAAATTTACATACTTGCATATTCATTCGTTCTCGTTCTTCGATGCAGTTTAACTTACAAGACTATAGGTGTACCTAACCTTTTGTATAAACGCAAATGCTGGTTCAACTTTCTAAACAATCTCAAGTAAAACGTATCGCTTACCTAGAGGTAATTGGCAACTTTCTACACGTTATTCCTGATATAACTTTCCACGTTTTCCAGATCACCACTAACACGAACCGAGATAACTGCGATATGTGCGTCTCTTCAGTGTAGCCGGAACTGAGCTCAATGCAGCAGTACACGCGCATTTAATACGTGAGTACCAGGAATTGTTCAGGTAATTCTAAAACTGGTTCTGTTCTTGATTTACCGGTATTTGACAGGGGGGAGTGAACTGTGTTAGACCGTTCTACAATGCCTACAATAGGCTCTTTGAAGTTACTGTAACCAAATAATAGTTGAGAACAATAGTCTTATCCCATACCTGTGTTAAAAGCGGCTTTCTGATTGGTTTAGAGCAGGTGAGCTTGTCGTCGAGCTCACCTGCTTTTTTCCGAACTCACCTGCTTTTCGCCCGAGCTCACCCGCTAAACTGCTTACGTTGCAATAACAATAACAAATATGGCGGACAAGA
>CACRXK020002092.1:0-21822 GCA_902702795.2 Paramuricea clavata
GAAAACAATCAGGATTATACCATCAAATGGTCAATTTTAAAACACGCTATTTCGTACACAGGGGGATCAAAACGCTGCAATTTATGTTTGGAAGAAAAATTTTGCATTTTGAAAGACATAAACAAAGACAATTTGCTCAATAAAAGAAGCGAAATTTTCGGCAAATGTCGTCACAAAAACCGGTTTCGAGTAAACAAGGTCGTTAACAAAACCTAATGACCCAAGCATGCATTGTTTCACCTAAGCATTGTTTCGCCTACACGCATTCCGCACATTCTTTCGATAGCACAAAAGCAACCTACAATTTCGAAATTATTCACCACCTGATGATTCCTATACGGATGAAACGGACTGTTGTGGTTTTTTGAGGTAAAACAAAAAACTATATATATATGTATATGTATACTATGCTTGTGATGTTACTCTGAGTGTGTATCTACACCGGGCAGGCTTGAAAAATATGCCTGGCCACGGTGGGAATCGATCGTAGGTTCGATTCCCACAGCGGCCAGGCAAATTTTTCAAGTTTGCCCGGTGTGGATACACACTCAGAGTAACATCACAAGCATCTTATTCACCTGAGTATACTACACCAACACAGCAAATATCATGTATGTATATTATTTACCGGTTGCGAGCTCCAGATGACAGATGGGAAATTGTACCCGAGGTCTTGAAAACAGCCCGACCACGAATGCGGACCGATGCTTCCAGTAAATAACCTGTTTATGTTTTACCAGATGCAAAATTAAAGTTATGAAAACAATATCTGACTTACCAAATCTAAAGCAATTTTGCTGTTTTCATTTGCCTCTCTCGCCAACTTGAGCACCTCCTCAATGGCTTTCACGACATCTTCATATGCTCTTACCGCGTCGAGTGCTTTCTCGGCATATTTATTCGGATCAGGCAGGAGACTTTGTAAGAAGTCTGAGATATTCTTCAGGTTATTGGCGTGGTTTGTTGCATTATTTACCAAAATCCTCAGTAAGGCATTCTCTTTCGTCAGGTTAGCAATACGTCCGTCAAATATTTTTAAATATTTGCTGAGAATAGATGTGTTACCACTTGCATTCTATAAGAAGTAGTCAAGTGATTAATTTTAATCAAAGGTAACTCGGCGACTCCTAGTGGCCAGCGGTTTAGCCTATTCGCTCAATTATTTAAAGGGGTATGCATGGTTATAAATATTTAGTTTATCTCATTTGAATGAAATTTAAACAGTTTAAAATTGGACGGGGTTTTTGAGATGTCTCGCATTATCAAGGGTCGGGGACGAGGTAAGTCTTTGACTTGATTGATAACACTCGACCATGATAATTCTGGACATCTCAAAAACCTCGTCCAATTTTAAACTGTTTAATTATATTTTATTATATGTACATTGCATTTTTATCAATTCTTTCGACAAACAATGATTTGTCGAAAACAATGTTTGGTTCTCGAAATGTTGTTTACCTACTAAAGTTCCAATAAACATGTCAAAAAGGTCTACCTTTTGCACAAAAAACATTCTCAAAACCGCCGTTTGTTCATGTTGTTTTTCTTGTTTTTATGTGCGTATTTAAAACTGCTGCTTGCCATAAAATTACAGCCCGCTGGCTCAATCTATAGATAACAGTATTATCTGCTAGCAGATAAAATTATAATGTGTGGGTTCTGTGATTTTCATTTGCTTCCAGTGGCAAGTTGCAATGTTTTAAATAAGTCAACATCATCTCCCTCGACGAGCCTAGCTCTTGGAGAAAATGTTGAGAATAAAATATGTTCAAATGTTACGTATATTAAGCTGTTATATTCACCTATAGGTGAATATAACAAAATCGAAATTTGTAAAATGGCGGCTAGCCGTTTTGTGAAAGTTACTGATAAAGAAATAAGCAAAATTAAAATAAATTCAGTAAAAATAAACACAAACTCGACATCGTCTCTGTTAATAATTAACAATTATTGGATGAGGTTTTTGTGATATGCGGAATTATCAAGCTCGAGGTAAGCGTTCATTTATTTGTGTTAAATAGATACCGCTTGCTAATCATCGCAGGCTCAGATAACTGAATTTTCTGTAGGTTGCGTAATTGCGCGATTTAACTGTAAGCTCTTAGCCAATCGAATTGCTTTTACCGACTACAATGTATAATAATCCCCGATAATCACCTCGCCTTCGGCGAATAATTGTTAAATGTTTACAGTTGAAGCCAGTGATTCAACGTGATATGTAAATTAGTAAGGAACTAGAATATACTGTGTCCCTAATACCTGGTCACGGAATGAAAATATAGCGCTGGCTTAGCACATATCTGATTGGTTAGTCGGATACTTCAAATTAATTTGATCATGATTGGTAAATGGTCCCTTAATGGTAGCGGCATGCAGCGGTAGTCTAATATCTTCAACTTAATTATTCACTGACCGGGAATTTTATATTGTCCAAGATGTCTTTTGCCTCTTGTAAAACATCCGTGGCTTGATCCAGCTTTAAATCCGCATCTTGCTTCTTGGATTGAGCGTCACGGATAATAGCCTATAAAGTAATCAGAAATATTAATTTAAATACGTCAAAATATGTATAATATATTATATAGTGCAAAATTAGGTCGGCATATCCGACTCTCATGGTTGCTGAAAATTTCAGTTCCCAAATATTTTTGTGGCTCCTCAGTTATCTGGCAAATTTGTCGCTGGGGCAATCGCGTAAGCCAGTAAAATTGCATCGAAATTCAAGATGGCGGACTCTTAAACGCCAATTTCGTAAATCCTTTAAAAATATGATCATCTGCGAGAAAAACAATCGTTTGTATATATAGAACTATAATAATTCAACAAAAATCATACCGAAACAAACAAAATTTATGTCGCCAAAAATGCAATTTCCACAGCTCCTGGAGAAACATTCCTTAGTTTTAGTAAAATGCCCTTAATTCTGATGCACCAAAACTTTGTTGCTGTTCAATTGCTTACAGCTTACATATTACTGTCGATTCAATAGAAGTGTTGATAAAATATTGCACCAACCCCTTTCCTTAAGTTGATCAATTCATTTGATAGAAGATTGATCAACTTCTTGTTACTTCTAGATGAGCCAATTAGATTTCGTTTCAGAACCGATGGACCAATAGGAAAAGCAATAGGAAGTAAAAAGAAATTTGAATTCGTATGAATTGATCAACTTGAGGAAATGAATTGATGCAATATTTTATCAACACTTCTATTGCATCGACAGTAAGTTACACACTGATAAAACAACTTCATAAAATAGACATAAACGAACAAAAGGCGGAAATCTTAATCTCGATCACGACCAAACTTTTTCACCACTTATGCAATTAATAACCCCAGCGACGACGCTTAATGGGGCGTCTTGTGTAATTAATTATTTAGGCGTTCATGGGTGAAAAAACTTCGTTCCAACTTAGTAATTCAGTCACCAACTGAACAAAGCCCACCAAATTCGATCTTTTTAACTACACGCGGTGAGTCATCGAGTTCAACTATCAAATTCATGAGTCGTGACCAAAGTTGGCGGGCTTTTTTCAGTTGTTGACATTTCAGATATTGAATTAGTGACCGCGCCTAATGTCAGAAACAATTATTGCTATCAACGTTTTTGCGTGAGGTGTTCGCGTGTCGCGTAAAACGGCTGTGATTATCTGACTACAAACTCACTACAAGCGCTATTATTATAGATCAAGTGTCAAAGTTTATGTTTTTCGCATCTCATTGGACGAGAGCGTATCACGTGAAAGTGACGAAATTCGACTGTCTCCTGGTAACAATTCTGAACGGTGCGCATTACGTTCATTCACCGCTGAATGATAAAATCGGCGAGTTACAGCTAATTCAAAAAAGGTTGTCCTTTGCAAATCTTAAACTCTAAACCTTAAACTCTAAGCGTGCGAAGCATAATGGAATCATCATTTAATCAGTTTAGAAATCATATATGGTAAATATCTCCTTACGACAACAATTCACTCACAAAAGCTGCAACATTCAACTACTAAGCTTGAAACTTGTGCTGCCATTACGTTTTGCGCGCTTAGAGTTTAAGGTTTAGAGTTAAAGGTTTGCAAAGGACAACCTTTTTTGAATTGGCTGTATACAGTTTTCTTTGACACTTGGTATTTTTTCTGGTCTTCCTAGCTGTAATGTTTTTCCATAGTTAACGACGAAATGAGTAAATGAGTGTGTCAAAAACGATCCGAAAATCTACCTTAGACATAGATATTTGTATACATTTTCAAAATATCAAAATGGAGGGATTCTAAAACGGATTAATGTGGACGCAAAATATGATAAAAATACGTTTTCTCCAAGATATTTAGGGCGCTTTCCATTAACATGGCCAGACCGGTCAGAACGGTCAAATTGTTGAATGTAACACAAACCATTTGGGCTTCGGACCTATCTGACCAGAAATTTTAGATAACATTAGAATGAGGTCCATTTTCGCTACATATTTAAGAAACATAGACCAGATCTTTCCATTGACACAGGGAAAAGAATTCGGGTCTGACCGATCTGGTCATTAAATGGAAAGCTGCGCCCATACACTTCTTCTCGGAAAGACCCAAATATGATAAACACCAAAAATCATATTGGTGATGTTTTCGCTCGCTACTTTGGTTTATATAAATGAATACAAAGCCTAGTCGAATTGTAATCACCACCCAACGTTTCGACAATCGACACTCCAGTCTAGTGTCTTCATCAGGGATGATCTAAAATTACAATGTGGCTTCTTATATACCCAAAGGATGACGTCATCTGCCAATAAGATGCAAACTCACTACAATTCGACTGGATTACATTTCAACTAGGCTTTGTATTCATTTATCAGGGTTCGTAGTCTCCAAGACCAAACAAAATCAAAGACTTTCAGAGATTTTTTCTGCCTATTTTCAAAGACTTTTCAAAGACCTCTGAGAGCAATTAGCTGTCGAAAAATTGCGAGTGTAAGCACCATTTTTACCCAGTAATCAGTCCCGTCAAATCACATCCTAAATTGCGCATTTTCGTCGATATTTGCGAAAATCTTGATTCAATCAATCTATTTTATTAGCTAGGAAATCGTATAATCAAATACTAACTAAAGAATTTAAAGACTTTTAAAGACTTTCTTCGCTTTTTCACACAATTTAAAGACTTTTCAAAGACCTCAAAGACCTGCATTCCAATTTAAAGACTTTCAAGGATTTCAAAGACCGCTACGAACCCTGTTTATATAAACCAGAGTAGCGAGCGAAAACATGATTGATATACCTGGTTGTCGTGAACGAACAAACTTTAAATCATATTTGTAGTTAGTGGTAGCAGAGTCACAGAGTGTATTGAATATTACTTACATCTGGTTGGTATCTGGATGCTTGCTTGTTAATTTCCTCTCCGTTTGTACTCACAGCAATAGATGACGCAGATTTCTTCAGTTGATTTCTGAATATCGGTTCCAAACTGCCAAACTTGGATTGATAATCCACCACATTACCGTGATTCTGTTTACTTGTAATCATATAAAGCTCAGCATTCCTCAATGCTGCAAGTGATGCATTCAGTTCTCTTTCTACTAACGATCTTAGCTCCGAATAATTTTGGCCTTCAATAGTCAATCGAATTTCGTCGATTTGTCTCAATATTTCCAGAGCATCTGCATCTCCTTCTCGTATTTTCTGTAGGATACGCTTGGGGTTAATAATCTGCGCATCTGGAAGATAATAAACGACTATTTTCAAAAACCCTGGCTTGTAAATAATTATTTTGGACATGAGCCCGATGAGGACAAATGTCCGCGCGCGGCCAAGACAAAAAAAAAATGGTCAGGCATTTGTCGAACAATGGACAGTATAAAAATTTTCGACTACTCATGTATCAGGTGCCATGTTTGAAATGTAATCTTGCAGCTTACACATTTAAACATAACTTTTAGAATTTCTCCAATTATGATTACTGTTACCATGGATAAGTAAAAGAATGGATAGGAAACAGACGTGACATATTTGAAATTCGTGATGTCTCGAATATAACGAATATACTGGGCTTAAATCCGGGTTCTGCCATTAATTTATTGTACGATCATCCAGATTAAAATTTTTATTGTTTCTGACGTTTCGGCTACCTATACGGCAGCCGTTATCAAACTTACTACCACGTGCACGTCATTTTGACGCAAGATAAAATTAATATAACTGTAAATTTGTAACTGTAATTTGATGTTTGAAAAAGTTTTCATACCATCTCAGCTACTGCGATTCCAGTTTTTTTCCCTGACGGATCGTATCGCTAATTAAGTTATCAGTTCATAAAACCATAATATTATTCTTTAAGTCGAAGTCAAACACGAAATTTTGGCTCGCTCCTTGAAACCTTTTAGACAAAAACAATAGAAAGGGACTGGCACTGGACGTATTAATTTGGCTTTACTTTTTGGACGCGAGTTCTTACTCTGGATATACAGCTAATTCAAAAAAAGTTGTCCCTTGCAAACCTTAAACTCTAAACCTTAAACTGTAAGCATGCAAAGCATAACGGAAGCGTCATTTAATCAGTTTAGAAATCATATATGGGGCCCATTTCTTAGAGACATGGTAAATATGTCCTTACGAGAACAATTCATTCACAAATAGCTGCAATATACAACTACTAAGTTTGAAACTTTTGCTCCCATTAAGGTTTGCCGCTTAGAGTTTAAGGTTAGAGTTTAATGTTTGCACAGGACAACTTATTTTGAATTGGCTGTATATGAAGCTCATTAAACACATATAAGGAGTTACGTTAGGTAAAACTTATGTAACTTCTGTTTTTTTACGTTACGACTTTAAATAGCCCTAATTAAAAGACTAAATGAGATTGTCGAAACGCAGTCAAGTTCTCACCACCGCCGATGCCGCGACAACTCGGCGAAACAGTTATAAATTTCCGCCATCCAAAATCATGAATGTCCGTAATTTGACATTCATACGCCCCTCTTTACCCCTTCCGAATGCATTGAGGGATATATTGGGCTTGTCGTCGGTGCGTCGGGAAAGCGTTCACTGCATATCGAAAACTGTCGCAAGCGCGACGCAGTACACTTCCAGTCCTGCCGCTGACATGCCGAGACAATTGACCATTTGCGTAATAGACTAAATTTTGATCTAAACAAGTCTAGACAAAAATTTCATCACAGCTTGAAATAGCATCACAAAATTAGTAATATTCCAAAGTTTCGTTGCGACATGTTGTAAAATGTGGAAAATATAGCCTTGCGAAGTTTGCAAATTTCAGTCATTTTAGATTACAAACGGGAAATTGACAGCCTCCAAGGTTTGGGGCTGTCAATTTCCCATTTGTAATCTAAAATGACTGAAAATTGCAAATTTCGCAAGGCTATATTTTCCGCATTTTACAACATTTCGCAACGAAACTTTGGAATATTACTAATTTTGTGATGCTCTTTCAAGTCTTTATTGTGACACCGACGACGAATAGGCGATGAGTGGTCTCATATACCTCAAGCCCACAGCAGGTAAGTGATCGATGGGGCACACTTGACATTCATTGTGCTGAATTTGACTCCCACAGCGATGATAAGCATATCCAGCGCTTATAGTATGTTTGGTGTGTAAGGTGTTACAATATTGTACGGTGGAAGGGGAGTCTGAACATGAAATTACTAATACAATACGCATGTATATATGTGTCCGTAAATCAGAAACGTGGTACAGGATGTTGTTACAGGAAAGGCCATGTTACATGACGTAATTTTTGCTGCGAGTTGCAACGTAATTTCTGATATGGAGCAAATAGACCCATTGGACATGACGTCACAGCGCCGGTGACGATGCATCTGGAGGAAAAATTAGCAATCTATGCATAATATAACTTTTGTAAACAAAGCAAATTTTTTAAAAGTTATAATAATTTTGTGTTAAAATGGTTAATTTTTGCGCTGTGTGTAGTGGTTGTACCCGAATAGATACTGTTAGGGAGCATCTGGAGGACACTCTAAGGATTTGTGACGTCAGTGCAAAGGGTCTATTATTAGCAAGGCCTACTCTGCCAACATTTCGCATCCCATTTCTTTCATTTTTATCTCTTTAAAATTTGTTATATACAGGTAAGAGCATAGTTTCCAGTGCAATTTGGATAAAACATGCGCGAGTGAAGACTATCATAACACCACGAGTCCGAAGGACGAGTGCTTTTTTACGTTTTATCCAAATTGCACGAGATAACATGCTGGCACGAGATAGCATTACTTCGTAATAATATACATGACACAATTGTATATATAGAACTCCACAATACAAGTGCGTCTCATACGCTTCACTTAAGTGAAGATGTTGAAAACTTTTTGTTTTGTTTCATTTTGCCATAGCACTTACCACCTAATTCTTATCAAGATATTCACATGGTGTTTTTTCATCGAACACGAGAAGTCAAGTAGACCGCCAGGTTGAATTTTTTATCCGAAACGTGCCAATAAGGAATATTTATGTATATTATTGTCAGTAAAGGAAATATGGGGACAGTAGAATGTGGGCCATGTTCACCATTTCCCTGCCACTACAAGTTTGAGATATACGTCACTCTGTATCCGAAATTGCGTTGTTGCAGCAAATATTTAAGATGACCTACTTAAGTGTACCAACAGGGTTCGTCCTGGTCTTGAATTCAAGGAGAAATCAAGGAGTTTTTAAGTAGTAAAATAGCACTTTTCAATGAGTGTTTGAGATGTTTTCTTTCAAGGAAAAAAATGTTGAAATATAGAAAATGACAGGAAAATCGAACCCAGATCGAGCCCACGGTTTATTGACCAGTGTAGCTTCGAAAAGAATTTATATCAACGATTTGTTTCTAACGCCGGTTTTTGCACTACGAAATACCTGCGGCAACTAACGAAAGTTAATACTATAGTTTCACTGACTATTTAGCAAAACATTTTAAGAATTCAAAAAGTATTTGCGGAGTTTTTTTTTAACTGTAAATTTAAATCTAATCACATTTTAAAACTGTAGCACTGAGTTCAAAATGTAAACAAAGCGTTTGCTTACATTACGGACGTTAGCACGCAACCCTGGCCAAGGATTTTTGACAAGGATTGTAGATGTGATGCTTCCTTCAGGGATGGATTTACTGGGGGTGGGGGTGGGGTGGGGGGTGCCGGGGGGGGTGCACCCCTAGCCCTGACCAGAGGGGGTGCAGGGGGTGGTGCTATTTTTCATGATAAAGCAAAAAATTGCAGTAGTGAAGCAAGTTGATGGGCGGGCGGCACACATGACCGACACAACTCGGCACCAGAGCTGGCAGAGCAGAGACACCCCTCCCCCCTATCAGATCATGCTGGATCCATCCCTGGCTTCCTTACCTATACAACTTCTTTTAGCTCGACATGTCGCGTGCTGACAACAACGTTCATATGATGCACACTCTGAATCTTTCGTGCAAAATTCTTCCCGTTCAGGTGGACACCAGGAATATGGTTCTGGACAGCCTGGAATTCAAATATATTTAACACGGTTGTTATGTTGCTAGCTAAAAATCCTAAATTCAATAATAAATGTTTCTTCTATAGCCTTGTTTTTAAACACTTTATTACAATGTAATGTAAAAAAACGAAATAAAAAAACAAGCATTCGGACTGAGCGTCCACCGTCAGCAAGCCGCCTTGAAATAGCTCCCGGATATCGGACGGTTTTCAGGGGTGGATCTAGGGGGAGTCAAAGTAGTCACGCGAGTAATATATGCAGAAAACTGTCCAGTACTCCAGTTAAAATATTTCATAGAGCGGCAGTGGTCAGCAAAATTAATTTAATATTCAAAAATACTCCAGTTACATATTTCATGCAGCGTTTAAGCCGTTTTAAGCCAAAATAGTCAAGAAAAGCGGTTATCTGCGTGAATTTTGACTAATCTGAGGCAGTTTCTAACCATGTAATTGGTTCGACTAATCTTCGCGGGGGTCTGACTCATTTGCGCAATATTCCAGCTTTCTGATTGGCTTTTTAAAGAAATATTCTGCTTTCTCATTGGCTTGATTCGTTTGACTCATCTGGACTAATTCACTGCGTGGGGTATATATTCAGCAATCTTCAGTCAATAAGGAATGATAATAACGTCTTTCTGAAGTGAATGCGTCTTGACCACAAGGTTCAAATTTGTTGGAGTTCTATCGAGTATCGACTGCTTTTATTTATACGAATTGGCAATGCCAATTTACAAGACTGTTCAGTCTGCGTTTCAGAGTAACGATCTGAAGTCCCCGCAAAAGCTTTCATTTCATCTTTCTCTTCTGTTCAAAAGCTCATTGCAAAATTAGAGCTCAGAATATATAAATGCTAACGTTGTTTATTATTAGCATGATAAAATTACTGGATGCTGATTGGTTGAGGGGAGTACAGTTATTTCATTAATTGTACTGCAGTACAATTAATGGTTTTCCCAAAACAAACAAAATGGCGGAAAGGTATTTTAAACACAAACGTGAACTGAAATTGCCCTTGAGGAACTAGATGGTAATACGAACAAAAGCAGCAAATTTTGCTTTAGCAAAAGAACTAAATGAAAATACGAACAAATACACCAAATTTTGGTTGAAAGTCTGGCAGGACTGGACTTTGGCGAGAGAATACGATGTTGACATTGAGAAGTACGTATCCAATTTTGTCATGCTAATAATAAACAAGTAATCATGCGTTGTTGCTCGTACAATTAGGGATTAATAGTACTCGTGATGTTTGGAAATTTGCCAAATTGGACAAGCCGCCTGGCAAAATTTCCAAACATCACTCGTACTATTAATCCCTAATTGTACTCGCCATCGCATGATTACCTATACTAATTTGGATTTTGTGTTTATTGTATGTAAATTGACTAAAATGATATTAATAAAGTAATTAAAACAAGGCTTGAAGAAACATATAAACAAACTTAAAAAATATAAACGAATTTGTTGTAAGCTATAGTGCTTATAGAATATACACGAAAAATATATTGTACTGTAAGCCAGTGTTTAAACTATACGTGATTGGCTGATTTGTGGTCCCGTGAATTTAGATAAAGGCACTCTATCCCGCCGACAAAAATGTTGCCTGCTCCGACCGCTTCAAAACGGAGTCAACGAAAGAATACAGTAACTAACAGAGAAAGCACCAGGGGCCGGTTGTATAAAACTCTTGATCACTTTTTTAATCACTATTTTGTAGTTAAATAGTGATTAACTCCTTCTTATTGGATGACGTTTGCACTTAACCATAGTTAACTTTAATCACAACCGGCCCCAGGGCATTATGCTCTTGAAAAACGTTTCAGCAAGTTCTTTTATTGTGAAAATCAACGAGTTTCTTCGATAACAAAACACTTTCAGGCAGTTGTATCTCTCTCAATCCGTAGCTGACTTGTATTAATGGATGACTCCAGCTATACACTAAATTTTGATCTAGACAAGAAGAACGAAATCCATTACCATAGCTGGAAAGAGCATCTTAAAATGAGTAAAATTGCAAAGTTTGCTTACGAATTGTTGTAAAATCAGGAAAATGTAGCCCTGTGAAGTTGGCAAATTTTGTATATATTTGCATTACGCGCGGGAAAAATAACAATTTTTGAGCTGAAAGTGGTTATTTTTACCGCGCGTAATACAAATATGTACAAAATTTGCGAACTTCACAGATCTATATTTTCAACAATTAGTAACCAATCTCTGCAGTTTTACTCATTCCAAGACGCTCTTTCTAGCTGTGGTGTTGGATTTCGTTCTTCTTGCCTTGATCAAAGTTTAGTCCATAGCTGGAATCACCCATTGATACAGTGTTTGGTGATTAACAATTCATGCTTATACGGAAAGGGGTCTTAAAACATCTTACCTTGGCTATCCCGAAGTAACTTTCTAAGCTTCTCCTCAATATCATAAGCGTCTTCCTTCGTCTTTGTCGCGTTCTTCTTGACAACGATACTACGAGTACTCACGTTCATTGCTTTATCGACAATATTCATGCTCTCATCATTCAATTTGCTGGCGTCATCTTCAAGGGATATTCCTTTAGGTTTGGAAGACGGTGTGGGAGTCCTGTCGTTACAAAAATTATTACACATATAAATCATTCTCAATCACACACTACAATGGTAGAAGGTCAAGCCTGGCAGTAGAGAGCCGCTTAAGCAAGTGACGTTTTTCACAACACCGACACCAACCGGAAGTCCATCACGGATACCAACCGGAATTCAAAATGGCAAGTGATGGCGTCAGCAGTTCTTGCATGTGATTGAAATTAAGAACGGCAATCAATGAAATTTCACGTTCGTGATTTCAAACAAGAACGGCTGTCGCGATCACTCGTCATCTACAGTATACGATTGTCTTGTTCTTGTTTATCTTATTCTTGGTTACATTTTTAACATTTTAGTATATTCCATATTTATACATTATAGTGTACAGCATAGAAACATTAGTTATATTCTTGGAAATTTTTAAAGCGCATTAGATCATATATCAATGTTTTTTTGCGCTATATAAATATTAAAATTATTATAACTACTCGATCGACTTCCGATTGGCGTCCGTGTTGTCAAAAACGTTGTTCGCTGAAGATCTCTATGTCTGGGTAAAAATACATCAAAAGAAAGACATAACACTTACCCACTGCCAACGTCTGCATCGGAACCTAGACAGCAAAAACAACACGAATTAAAATAGATAACCTACATTCTCTCGAAAGGTAATCTTGAAAGGTAATCATCGCTATGGACAAAGACGTTTCCTAGAAGCGTGGAATATGAATATGCGTAATCATACTTTAAATAGCAGTGGCCGTGCTTATTTGCCAGAAGAATATATCCATCTGGTTGGCAGATGACGTCATCCCATGGGTATATAAGTCACTTCAGATCACCCCTGATGAATACACTAGACTGGAGTGTCGAAACATTGGCTCGTGAATGCAATTCGACTGGGCTTTGCATTCATTTTCTTAAAACCAGAGTAACGAGCAAAAATATGACTGATATATCTGGTTCCTGTGAACTCAAAACTTAAAACTATACTTTTTGCTCTACTTTTCTCCACAGGTTATCGTTCTAGATAAGAGAAAGGGAGTTCACTGGCCCAGCTACCTGTACAGTTTTTCAAAAACGAACCTGTAGTGTTGTCTTCGCCATCAACCACATCAATCAGATTGCTGATGCTAGTGTTGTATTCATTCACTTGATCTGTAAGACTACAAACGCGATATGTTAATGACTATAATATAAAATATGTGGGTCCAGTATAGGTATAATATATATGTGGTCAAGCGTGATTTCAAATGAAGTTAACGGGAGATGTTTGTCTGGGGTCCTAGGAGGAATCTCACAATAATTTCTGATGGTAGTATCTTAATCTGCGCATGTTCCGCCTTGAATGTTTCTTCAAGGGTCACATTATATGGCTATAACTTCTGTATAGCTTCAAATTTTATTCAGGTCGAAGTCCTTTCGATCCTGTCGACCGCATAACATATAATTAACAACATTTCTATAGATTATATACTATTCCACGGATAGTGTGACTGGCGCAAATGGCATCTAAGTGCTCTTTCCCAATAAACGGTCAAGCATTGAAAGCACTCCCAGCGAGCTTGCGATTTGGCTTTTGCGATCAAAGGAGGTTTAAGGGGTAGCAACCGTTCCACTCATTAACCTCTAAAGGCCTTTGAATGATTGATTACATGCAGGGTTCATGTACAGGTCATGAAGAGTTAAATTCAAGGACTTTTCAAGGACAAGGTAGCGAGTAGTTTTTGGTTAATTTTGTTACAATAGTTGTAGCTGTAGCCACAGTTTATCAGTAGCAGTAGTTTATTACAGGGTTCGTCCAGGTCAGGAAGAGTTTAAATTCAAGGACTTTTCAAGGGTTTTCAAATGCTGACAAGAAGGTGTTAGAAATCAGTAAAAAATGATGTTGAACTGTTCAAACAGCAACTTAAATGAATTTCAAACTGCTTTGGCCTTTGTAAGACATGGACAAAGTCAATTTACAAAATGTCCAATTCTTAATGCCAAACAATTTGAGAAAATATCCACTAAAGCAAGAACAATTTAAGAACTTTCAAGCACTTCTTTATAAACTCAAGGACTTTCAAGGCCTTGAATTTTTGTTTCCAAATTCAAGCACTTTCAAGGATTTTCAAGTTTTATACGAACCCTGTGTTTAACAAAGCTGTAACAATGATATTAAGGCCCGTTCAAACAAAGCGAAAATGTTGGTGCAACATCTTCGATGCAACTTTTCCGGCCTCGTTAGAACACTATATTGGGTAATGTTGAGTGAACTTTGACTTTATTTAAAATGTTAATCCAACATTGTTGGATTAACGATATTGAACACGTTTCAACTGGCGTTTATAATCGTGAAAAGCATTGGTATACTGTATAGGTCATTATTGAAGAACATTTTCAGTGAATTTACTTAATTAAAGGGTATTGGCAATAAAAAAATTTATTGCTTTATCTGAAAGAGCATGAAAAAATAAGCCGATTGGCCGTTTACTGCTCTATTCTATCTCATCTGGTTCCGAAGTTATACGCAAAAATGTGTAAAATATAAATTGCTGATTCAGCACAACGTGTGACGTCATTAATAGGGTAAGTATGTTTAATGAATACTAAACTGAAGCATAGCTCAGTTATTATGGGCCCAAATCAAATGAAATTCTGCATACGGATTGTACATGATGAGACGCATTGAAAAACACTTCTAGTTTTGTTGCCAAGGTAACAATGTCGTTGCCAGGCCCCTTGCGCCAATTTTATAAAACAGCTTTATTCATGGTACTGATAAGGATAACATAATATCAGAATTATGTGTACCATACCTATGCATGCCAAAAGTTTACTTGCATGATAATAATTCGAAAATTACATACACATCTAGATAAATGCAACTAGTTATGCAAAAACAGTGTAAGGGGCCTGGGAACGACTGTATTGCCTTGAGAACAAAATTAGAAGTAGTTTTCCATGTGTCTCATCATGTACTATCTGTATGCAAAATTTCATTTGATTTGAGCCAATAATAACTTAGATATGCTTCAGTTTACTATTCAATAAACATACTTACCCTACTAATGACGTCACACGTTGTGCTGAATCAGCAATTTATATTTTACACATTTTTGCGTATAACTTCGGAACCAGATGAGACAGAATAGAGCAGTAAACGGTAGCCCGCGTGCAGGCCCAAGGGAACTGATAGTGGGCCTGCAAGCAAGGCCCGGTATTTTGTACTTTCCGCGTTCGCCCACGAACGCGGCATTCTGATTGGCTGTTTGCTGTTGGACTCTATAATTAGATCAGTGATTCATCACAAAGGATCTCGATATAAAGCTTAAAATTCGAAAATTTATCGCTTTTTTCGATTATAAATGGAACAAGAACAGACTGTTTATTGTTTACTTGAAGGAAGAGATGTTTTTGGCGTTATGCCAATGGGGATTGCTTGTCGTGAGGTGCTGGAATAGCAACATTAGTCATTACGATTTAGCCTACGACTGGGGTAAACTATAGTAACCTTTACTTGAGTTTCATTAATTTCAAACAGACTTGATACGTTATATGTTCCTCAAGAAAATTATCATTTGGTTGATGTTGACTCTGAAAGAAAACAGCGCTTTTCGCGGTGAAGATTTAAAGGCAGTTGCATGTAAGCCTATTCGAAACACTTTGCGATTTACAAGGCTTCGTTGAGAGAGCGAAACAGAAGACGGTATTAAATTGTCGTTTGAAACGATCTGGACTCTGAACGCTCTCTTCTTTTGTAGAGTTCTTTACCAAATGTAATAACTAAAATAAATTTCGTACTTTCCGCCGCCAACAAGAATTGCACACACGATCTAATAAGTGAGACACTTTATTTATAACAATGGCGACAGCGAAGCACACATTATAAATGCGAATGTACAGTAGTCGCACGACTTCCCTCACGATTTGAAGTTTGAGACTGGTTTTCTGTTGAAATTCGTCCTAATTTGCCTGTTCCGATTTTAGTTGAAAATGAGCACTTGCAAATTTGGCAATTATTGACTGCGTTGCTTGCTTTTTTGGAGTTAAAACGCAGCCATTTACACATTGTTTATGTTCTGAATAAGCAGAGAAAACCCCGCAACATTTTAATGCGAGTTTGTTTGTTAATATTTGGGTGCTGTCATTGGTTCTTTTTTGACAATTGATGCGCGAATGGGGCGTGTTATGAAAAGGGGCGTTTTACAAAATACCGGGCCTTGCTTGCAGGCCCACTATCAGTTCCCTTGGGCCTGCACGCGTGCTAAGTAAACGGCCAATCGGCTTATTCTTTCATGCTCTTTCAGATAAAGCAATAAAAAATTTTATTGCCAATACCCTTTAAGCCAATAAGTTTCAGGAACTGCGATTTGTAACCAAACACAAATTATACAACCACGCGCAAAGTGTCTGCCACTGCTCCAAAAACAATACGTTGTAGTTAATAAAATAAAAATCAACGTTGTTTTCACCAAGAGAAAATGTTTATCTCATACTTACTTTTTCAGTTTAATTTCAATTTTGTTGAGCCGTTTCTTTGATTTTTCAGTTGCAACTCCATCGCCGCCACCTGTGGAGTAGTTTCCAAGAAGTTTGTCGACTCTCTTGAATAATCTTTCCACGCACGGCCCGCAGTATTCGCAACCATCAGCAGTACGTATATGGTAAGGTGGGCAGGGTTGGCATGTTGGATCATCAGGATCGCAACATCTACCATCATTGATATCACACACTTGGCCTGTTGGGCAGTTACACGCTGCGGAGAAAAAAACAACAAAACCTTTTAAGGTGGCTTCCAGCAGTTGTTTAAGCATGGGACTGGTAACGAAATGACGTGATCGATCTTGTCGAGGTGAAATTTTATCACGTCAGCAAAAATTTCATTTGACCGCGCAAGGTCTGTAATGCAATACGTTTTATTCCTTCCGTCAATTTTTCTGAAATTTTGTATTTTAAAAGTACTAGTCGTTTATTGCAATGTACACAATTTAAAAAAAACTCTATTTAAAAGTTTTTGTAGAACAAATTTCGCGTAATATCTCTATCTAAATTTATAACACCTCCCCTAATTTTTTGATATATTCTTCCACTAGATATTCCCTTTACACCTACAAAACTTTGCCCGAACGAAATTTTAATAAATTCATTTTTAGTCCAAAAGTTGATCTTTGTCTGCTGTCACTTAGGCCACATTGTTACCATAGCAACATACAATTTGCTTCTTTCGAAAGATTACGCAAGCGTTTCTACTTCCAACAACAAGACACAATATAATTTTAACCCGGTAGTGACGTCACGCATATCCGACGATGGATATAGATATCCAAGATAACGGAATGCACAATGATTGATTTTGTTTAAAATGAATGGTAATATCTTTCATACAAAGAAAATACAAAAAATATAAAAAGAAATAGTATTACAATGAAACACAATGACATACCTTGGCATCCCTGCTCGGTATATCCAAAATATCCATAATCACACCTATCACATTTCAATCCTGTCACACCAGGTTTACATTCACATTGTCCAGTCAAAACATTGCAGTCATCGTTCAGAGAAGCACTGGAACATTTGCATAACTGACAACCGTTACAGGAATTAAAGTCCCACGTGGTCGCCTGGTAAAGAAAGATAAGTAATTTATATCATAACGTTAAGAATTCAAGCTCTTTCATTGGTTGAGAGCCATGATCTATTAGAGGACAGTCGCACGGAATTACGTCACAATTAAGGTAGCCAATACCATTCCCTTATTTGTATAGATCATGTACGCGTGATATTTGTAAAATTTCGACTTTTTCAAATTTGTAAAAATTCGACTTTCTCAATAGGTTTAATACGTATATAGCTTACTTTATAAAGTAAGAAGTAAGTTAAAAAGTAAGCTATATACGTTGAATTCGGGGTCCTTCTTCTCAAACATTCGACAAAAAATTCCCCATCCCTGCAACAATACGGCATAAGACCTACTAACCTGACATGCGGTGCATTTTTGACCAGTTACCCCTGGTTTACAGGAACATTCTCCAGTGACATCATTACAGATACTGCTTGCCGATCCACATGCATCACAATCGCATCTCTGGCAGTTGCCAAGGATACCGCTACCATAGTAACCTGACTGACATTTCTCACAGCGTTCCCCACCAGTGTTATTAACACAACTATAGAAAATAGAAAACCTTTTGTAACCAAAACAAAAATTATCTCTAACGAGAGGAGGACACTTGCTCCAGTATTTGGTAGGAATTGAATTGAATATGCCAATTCAAAGTTTCCACTGAGCATCTAAATGGCGCGTTCTGAACCAGGGTTCTCCTTATCAGGCGGTAACCGGTAAAATTTACCGTTTCCACGAGCACTGATTACCGCCTGGAGAAGCCCAGAACAATCGGCCCTTCAAACCGGCCCCAGATGACTAATAGGACCTATAATCAGAGTTCGTACCGATCAGGAGAATTAAATTCAAGGACTTTCGAGGTCATGTGTCAGTAAAAAGTGACGTTGAACTGTTCAAACGGCAACTTTAATAAATTTCAAACAGCTTTGGCCTTTGTAAGACATGAACAAAATCAACTTACAAAATGTCCAATTCTTAATGTCAAACAATTTCATTAAAGCAAGAACAAGTTAAGGACTTTCAAGCACTTCTTTATAAACTCAAGGACTTTCAAGGCCTTGAAATTTTGTTTCGAAATTCAAGGACATTCAAAGATTTTCAAGTTTTGTACGAACCCTGTATAATATTTACTCTAAAAATATCCTGGTTAAATCTTCCTGGTTAACCATGTAGAAATAACCCCATTTCCAGAATGGTTTTAGATAGGATATAATCTGTACAATTGCTTACCTTTGTACACTTGCTAAGTCCAAATACCTACAACACTTACCGTAAACATTCTCCTGTTCGACGATCACAATTTCCTGTAGCAGCCAAGTCAATATTTCCATTGCAATCACAAGGTTTACAGCCTGTTGTCAGTGGATCACCAAAATATCCATCAGCACACTCGTCACAGAGCTTGCCTGTGTACCCAACGCGACATGTGCAGTTGAACGATCCGTTTGATTCCTGGAAACATGACGTGGCATAATTCTTAGAACTATCTGGACATGGACATCGTTGGCATGCATCTGCTTCGCCACTTGTTGGGTCACCATAGTAACCAGGTACACATTCCTCGCATCTTAAACCTGCCAATAACGAAACAAAGAATACAAATATTTAATACTTGAAGAGAAATATCATCTAAAACAATGTCCTCTGTAAAGCAAAAAAAAAATACATGTGTTTCCTGTCTCTTGTTGCAAAAAGTTGAAGTAGCTCGTGTTTTTTTTGTTGTTTTTTTAAATTTTATAAATTCTTAGAACGCTAATTCCATGCAGCAGCACAGATGTTACAAACATTCCTAAATGTTATATCAACTTTGCAACTAACAGGTTATACTTCATATAGCAAACTTGGCCACGGGTACGAAAATTGCCCCAAACTCTTTAGCAAACTTCAGATAAAAAACCTAGGAAACTGGACACTCAGAGGTGTTTTGCCTACCTAGTTGACTCTCAAAAAAACTCCTAGGGTCAGTTCGTCAAATAAATCATCAGTAAAAAATATATTTGATCAATTTATTCCATATAGTTAAATATGTGAATAATCTGCGTCAATCTACAGGTATAGAGCGTCATTTATACGTCAAACCTCTAACTGCATTCTGGGGTGCGAGGTTTAAAAGGTCTTAAAAGGTTAACATTTATCTGCGAATTTATGGTTGTTATTATATACTGTACCTGTAGTATCATGTTGGCAATCATAACACTCGCCAGTCTTAGGATCACATCTTGAGGAATGACCATTACACTGACATGGTATGCACGCTTCACCAGATCTAAAGTAACCCACGTTGCATTCCTACACAATAAATAATAAGCATTAAGGCGTATGAACCATGTAACAGATTATGCATAAGTAAGGTAAGTAAATGAAACTACTTACTTGGCAGGACAGTCCAGTTGTGTTGTCAGGACAGTTACATTGTTCCACTTGTGAATTTGATAATGGTAACATGACAGGTGGCTGGAACGCTCGATCTCCATCTGAAGTCAAGACGTGTAGTAAGTCAACTTGAACCATCGCTCTCATGAATTCGTCTCGAGTTAAAGATGAGCCATCACTTTTTTTCCAGTCATTCTAAAATGATACGATAACTAACGTCAGATTCCGAAACATTCAACTATGGACATAAAGCTTGGAGCACGAAAATCTATGAGACTCGTCAACTTGTATGCCCATGTCGTTTCAATTCTCACAGGTTCCAAGTCACACCACGCCGTCACACCCAGATAAAACCCGGCAATGAACACTAGGGGGAGATTTCTCGACAGTCACTCAATGTCCACAGAAGAAAAAGTACTTTTCTCATTTCGAGAAATCCTCCACAAAGTTTTCAGTTTTGTACTGATAGCTGCTGCGAACGCTGGACACCTACCCTCCCTCCCCGCCTGGTTAACTATTTTTTCGACTAAAATTGATCTTTTTTGATTGAGTTATATTACTACCTTAAAAAATAAGCAGAAACTCGACGTTTCGAGCGAAGGCCTTCCGAACGAAGGGCCTTCGCTCGAAACGTCGAGTTTCTGCTTATTTTTTTGTATAAGGTAGTAATATAACCACTCAGGACAGCATTCTAAGATATGATACTTTTTGTGTGTATAACAAAAGTCGCGGCATGCCCGGTGTGGATGCACACTCAGAGTAACACCACCAACATCATGTTCACCTGAATACATAACACCAACACACACAAAAAGTAATGTATGCTTTGGTTGCCGGCTGCCAAACTCCTTAGTGAAACGTCTCGCCGAAAAATGATGTTACTCTGAGTGTCTCCCCACGAGGCAAACTGAAAATTGCTTGACTACACCGCGGGAACAAGCTGAAAAACTACGAGATCGCGGCATTATAATGCTAATACATGTACATACCGCAGTGAGAGAAATCTCGGGCCTTCCTCCAGCAAGAGAAGAAACTGTTTCTTTATATAATATGCGTTTGCCATTCGACTAGATAAGAAAAGAAAAACACGGGCAAATGTTTAGTTTGGTTTTGCTTTTATTTGAATTTATTTAAATGAATTTAATAACATTTTTTTAAATTTTTGATATAATGAATGACTTTTGTAATACAATACTGCGTGCAAATGTGAACATAGGTTACCGGAAAAAATGAGATAGAGCGCATTGTTGTTCAAAATTCCATTTTTTAATGACGTCAGTAATTGACATGCAACATGCTATACAACACGCACAATGGCGTGGGCAACTCACCATTGGGAGTGTAGCTTAAAGTTTTGTTTTCGCGATTATTGTATCTGGTATTTTGTGTATCGAGCCATCTTAACTGATAATACCTTACCTCAATAAGAGCAAGAGGGGCGTCGGGCGTGTCTCCATTGGACGTAAGAGTTAACAATATAATCCTTCCATACGCATTTGACTGCAAATACAAAAGAAACTGTGAGTCAAGATAATACAACAATAGATGTATTACCAAACAATCTCGTTTGATTAACTATATCAGGGATAGATCCACCATGATCTGGTATGGGGGAGTGCTCTGTCAGCTCTGGTACCGAGTTGTGTCGGTCATGTGCGCCGCCCGCCCATCAACTTGCTTGACCACTGAAAGATCTTGCTTGACTACTGTATTTGAATTGTAATTGTTGTTCACAGTTCGCTTATCATCATGTTATCACTCAAATTACTGTATCTCCCCCCCCCCATCAAATTACTGTATCTCCCCCCTATCCCCCC
>CACRXK020002092.1:21842-46330 GCA_902702795.2 Paramuricea clavata
GGGCTAGGTTTTAGATCTGGGACTGATTTTAGATCCCATTGTTTTTCCACCAATCAGATCAGTTTGTTACAGATTTTTGCACTATTGTTACAGAATTTTGCACCGCTGTTTAAGATGAACTGCATTGAAATCAACCAATCACGGTCGAAATCAACCAATCACACTGGAGCCTATCTCGACGATACTGTTGTAACTGTCGTGAATTGTTGCCAGCGTGTCGCCACAAGACTTTTCTTCATGTTTCCATTTGGTCGCGAACACTATACTCTGACGACAGTTATAACACGTTCACGACAGTTACGTCCATCTGGAAACCAGGCTTAAGTGTGGGTTTAAAGCGATGAAAAATTAATATAACAGAACTTCAACCTTTTGAGCCAAGGTTCTTTCGTCCGCACGTTAGAGAAGGGCCTTCGCCCGAAACATCGGTGTTCTTGTTATATTTTTTAGCTCGTTTGATCCTACACTTCCCCAACAACAATCTTACCATATCTCCCATTTCCAAAGCCCAGAACGACGGAGAAGTGACGTTCTCATCTGAGGATCCACCTTGTAATGTCCAATTTCCAGAAATCGCGCCAGGAGCACTGAAAAAGAAAAAGTTAATGATCAACACACCCCGAAATTTTGGGGCCGTTGTATAAAACGTTTCTAATGGTATAGTTTATTTTTGTGAGACGTAGACTTGAAAGTTTTGTATTTTTAGTCAACATAGTACTTTATTAGGCAAAATTGCGGCTGTAAAGTCAAAATCAGAGATTGGTATGGCTGCCAGCCAACATAAATAGTCTTGTTCACCAATGTTTAAGCAAAAAGAAAATGCCAGTTGGCAGCTTGTAACAAAAAACGCGATCAGAGTGTAACTTTCTGAAAGTTGGCCGGTCGTCTACTGCAGCTCATTGTGTTTATCTGAAAATCCTTCACACAACGACCAGTCTCTGATCAGAGTTAGCGCCACCAATTTTCCATATCGCTATCTACAGTGCTTTGGCAAAAATAGTCACAGAATTGAGATTTTCATGCTAAAATTAGCCTATACCACAGAATAAGGAGCCTATACCGAAAATTCACTTACGCTACTGGGGAGTTGACAGTATCACACTGGTTTGTTTGTCCCGAACACCAACACTCAAGACAGCCTTTAGGCTTATCTCCACTAAGATAGAAATATCCAATTTTACACAGGTCGCACCTTGTACCAGCAACGTATTCCTAAAATAATATATAATAAACAGTATAAGTTGTTCAGGTAAATATCGGGCATCGTCTTCCATAGAACTATTTAATAGTAAATGGTTTTTTTGAACGGTAGATAAAATTTTGGAATCCAAATTTTTATACATTTTTAGACCGACATGACCAGGTGCAGTTGCAAAAATTGCAACTATAGGCCCTGTGGCAGGAATCGAACATGCGGCCCTGCGATTCCGGTGCAGCACTCTAACCAACTGAGCTACAGAGTCCTTTACGCACAAATTCGTGTATACACTGTAAATGATGGCCAGTAGAAGGTATTGGACAACCTACTTGAATTTGAATTTGAAGGTGATATGGTTGCTTGGCCACAATGCGAAAATACTAAACCGGGATTTAAAAAAAAAAACAAAAAAAAAACATCGGGCTCTGCCAAGATCCCGTTTCCCCTCATATTGGAGTTTTGAAAGAAAAGTAAATTTGGTCTAATAAAGTAGATGACAAAATTAGGTATCTTATTTGCCTGCTTCAAATTCAATAGCTCAAATATCGTTGAAAAACACAAAACTGTAATTAAGAACGGTCATTGTCTTTTCGCTATCGAAAACGGTTGAATCACAATTGCCATTGCAAATAAGTAATTTCCATTGCCAGCCAGCAGATTTGGGAATGTCTATTGATTTGGGCAAAATGCGAGCCAGACCGGACACCCGAGGAGGCGAAGTTCGCTTTGCCAAGATCTAACGTCGCCATGTAATTTATACTAACACATCTTGCTTTCACACGGGAACCGGGCTGGCCTGTCTAGGCGAGATCTCTCTGTGTGAAGCAGGGATCTTGCCTACACGGCTAATAACGCACAGGTAGTTCCAAGTTGATATCGACAGGCGTGAACAATGTTGTGCGGCCAACTATGAACAAATTGTCAACCATGTTGTTCCAAGTTGTTACAGTTGAACAATGCTGTAACAACATGTTGACAATACTGTTCGTAGTGGGCCGCACAACCTTGTTCACGACTGTTGATATCAACATGGAACAAGTTGTTGATTTTCTCAATTTTTACGCGTGTAGGTACTGTAAGGTGGACTGAAAGTTTCCAATATAAACACGCAATTACCAGGGATGGCCTAAGTGAGTGTTATTGATCTGTTTACACGAATACATTATTGTAAATAAGATTTTCTCGACAACTTCGAACTTAAAAGGCAAATGTTCCTTAGGATCCAAGATCCCGTGATCGCACTTTTCCCCTGGTGTGCTTGCTAGACAACTTACTTTACAAATGCATGTCCCAGTGTCCGGGTCACATCCAGTAATACCATCCTGGTTACAATCACACCTCACGCAGTTTGGAAAGCCATAATAACCAAGTTTACATTGATCACAACGCCGACCTGCTCTGCTTGGCAGACATGAGCATTGACCTGATGCAGTATTACACGAACCACTAGGATCAGTCACGCCTGTAGCATCACAATTACATGGCAGACAGCCTTGTACTGGATCATAACCAAATGTTCCTTTGACACATGCACAATTAGCACCGGCTGTGTTTGGAGGACACACACATAGACCAGTATCAGGATCACAATAATCACAGTCACACTCTAAAAGAGGACGCAAATATAAAAGTTATCGGCCGTAAAATATTAGTGTTAAAGCCTGGGTTACGCGTGCGATTTTTTCTCGCGCAGGCAACGCAACGGGTCAAATTTCATTGTGTGATCTTTATTTGACAAGTTACTGGCTAGTGGAAAAATAGGTACGCTACGCGTACATGAATCTACGAATAGCAATAAATCGTTGCCCCACCCTACCCAGACGTCAGTCGAAAATTTTAAAAAGTGAATGGCCGACAAGCACTAGCTAGTCTAGAACATAATCAGAAAATAATATATGCGTGCATAAACATGTCATTGACATACCAGTACACGCCATAATAATAGAGACTCCTGCCCACTAACCTGCGCTCATATCGAATATTATTTCGCTCAATGTAGACACAATAAAAGTGCAACAGTGATGTATTTATACGTGATTCTTGTTCACGTGTAACTATATATTGGCTTATCCTGTCTCTGTATCAACATATCATTTACGAACAATTGAAAATAATATATTTGGGGCAGGTAATCCAGTGCCGTGGACTAGTTAACAATTATTCACCGAAGTGGAGTAAATAGTGCAATGATATTAACCAAAACATACTACTGTCGATTCATGGCGAAACCAGTTAATTGCTAAAACGTTACAAATTCATACAATTTTAAACGCATATTAGGAGAAACACATGGGACTCAGCTGTCTCTCATTACTAGAAGATTAGAAGATACCACTTACTTCTGCAGTTAGGAAAACCGTAGTATCCAATCTTACAGCGTGTACAAGCTCGACCAATAATATTCTCGAAGCAAGGACATTGCCCACCAAACGCGTCACATGTATCACTGCGTGATCCACGCGTGTCGCACTCGCAAGGAAAGCTGCCGTTGTTGTAGAATGTTGCAAGAGAGAACACGGATTGCGTGCAGAACGCATTATCATCTTTTGTGACGTGTAAGTTATCTTTGGAACAATACTCAACAAAGTCGTTTGTGCGGTCCACAGGTTCACCACTTGCTAATACCGGCGAGTACGAGGCTTTGGGCACAAACAGAATGTAGTCCTGGAAAAGAAAGAAAAACATTAGAAAATACATTCTATAACTATGGTGAAACACGCGATCTGATTGGTGAAAACCGTGCAGGATGAGACAATCCCTGCACGGAAATTTTTTAAATTTTAAAAATGCCTTCCGTGGGGTTTTTAAAATGTCGGACAACGAAAACATTTCAATGTGTGAAATAAACAATAACAGTATATTAAACCAGCGGCAAGTTCACCAAAACAGTGAACAAAGGTTTACAATAACTACAGAGAGTGAATTAACATTGTTTCACTGTAGTTATTTTATAAAACAATTACCGAATGGTTTTCTCGTGAAGGATAGCGTGATCCATGCACTTGGGATGTTTCTCGACTTTGGGAAAGCGTAAAAAAGCTCGAGCTGCCAGGCGAAGATAAGGATCACGCAATCCAGATCACGGATCACGGATCAAAGGACCACGCGATCCTGCACGGAAAGCCATTCGGTGTTCCTTTAGTACTGCATAGATCAGTTGACGGTTATACTGTAATGGTACGAGGCATTGGAAAAACCACATGTATGCACGGTGTTTTCAAAATCGGACGAGAATTTATGCTAGTACGTACAATCTTCTATCTTAATCAAAATGTTTCGTGCAAAAACATGATAAAGTTACGAATGACTCGTTCCAGCGGTCATCCTAAGACTTCACGTTTTTTTAAAATTACCAGTTCTAAATGTAAAATGGGAGGTTCTAAAACTTGGCATTTCTAGTTTGGGAGCTTTCAGGAAGATGTTCAATGGAGAAAAACGAAACATGACCAACCACTCTATATTATATAACTCTATAGTTACAAAGCAATGAAGCATTCATAAAAATATTTCTAAAATTCTAAATTTTGAGGGCGAGCATGTCCCCGTATACCATTCAGGTATCCAATACCATGACTAGTTTAATTGGGTCTCCGCCTCAGTTTGTTCTTTTTGTTGAGAAATGGGCAATTCTAAATTTCTCTTCAGATGACCCCTGATTCGTTCATGACTAAATTGACGATGTCGTTAGATGACACTTTCTAAATATCACGATACTAGTTCTGTCATCGACAGGGAAATCACGAGTGCAGACAGACTTGCTTGATATACAGCAAATTTAAAAAAGGTTGTCCTTTGCAAACCTTAAACTCTAAACCTTAAACACAGAATAAAGACATACAGAAGGTCGACTCGAGTAACCGCTACCACGCCATGATTCATCATCAAAATGCTGACGCCATGGGCCTAGACAGTGCGCTTATGAGAGGCATTAGACAGATTTAGATCGAGGACGTGGACGTCAAAGACGACGTGAAAATGATGTCAAAATGGCGTGGCATATCCATACATGGGCACAACACGCCATTTTCACGTCGTCTTTCCTCGATCTAAATCTGATGACGAATTACGGTTACGCCATAATCATTGGAAAATCATAGGAAAAACCAAGAAGTCAGGCTTCTGTATAGTCTTTCTGTGCCTTAAACCTTTAAACTCTAAGCGTGCGAAGCATAATGGGAGCATCATTTAATCAATTTAGAAATCATATATGGGGCCCATTCTTGGAGACCTGATAAATATCTCCTTACGAGAACAATTCATTAACAAAAGGTGCAATATTCAACTACAACCCCATTAAGCTTTGCGCGCTTAGAGTTGAATTGGCTGTATTAAATATGAAATTAAACTAATGATCTTTTTTCAAAACCATCTATGCCTTTTTCAAACAAACCACCAACCAATCAATCAGCGTGCAGTATTTCTCTACTTAGATGCTACTGTACTTTTGTTTACCAGAAATACTTACAATCCAGAGTTTATTATCTTGAGGTAACTTGAAGTTTACTGCGACTCTATTGCCAAGTTTAAACATATCTCCACCATCAAGTCGTTTCACCACAGTTCTACATCCAGACGTGTTGGGACAATACTTGAAACTTGTTTTTCCACGTCGTGTTTCCACACTGCTCACAGCCGTTTCTGACTCGACTGTCGTATGATAGGGCTGGTAATAATGAACCATTACTGCGTAATCTCCTGTTGTTGGAACAAACGCTTCCTTATCAAACGAATCCTAAAAATAAGAATAAGATTATTAGGGCGAGTTCAACAATTCAACGCCTGAATTTTGTACGATCACTCGATATCGTCGAGATCAACATAATGCTGATTTACAGGAGGGACGTGATATATATACAATAGAATTATTAATATAATTTTATATATACCCCTATTATAGAATCCGGATTGGAAGTTTGATATAAGGCAATTTTCGTTTAAATGTTTGTAAAGTGGTTTAAAGATTTCTTTTTCGAAGACCTTCCACGAGACAACCGTCAGGCGTCTGAAATTCAGCCTAGGTCTACGCATCAATGGAGAAAACCTTACCCAACGTTTTAGGTTTTGGGCAAATTAACTTTAATTTATACTGCGCGCTATCCAATTCCACAACGGCAGCCGGCAATAACGTTTTCTCGTATGTCGGCCCAAATTCTCACGGCATTTCGCTTGACTGTATAATGACTGCATTTACTGCTGTCTCGTGAACGTTCGTTATAGCCTTATTTAGCTTACATTACACTGGGAAAAAAAGTGAAATCCAAACTAGGAAATTTGCAATTGAACCACAAAATCCATAGTATATCCATACTACTTCCATACTATATCCATACTATGGAAATATACAATTATTATGGATAACCAAAATCCATTCTATTTCCAATAAAGGTCCATACAATTTCCAGTCTATGACCTTCTATGGATTTTCAAATTTTTTTCCAGTGTTACCGTTCGTTTGTTTAACAGCGCCAGACAAATGCTATTTGCGAGTAAAATTGAGAAGGGACAGTACTCCAACTTTTTATGTACAGTATGTTCTCTGTTCTTATGCACATCGCAAGACTTTGAAGTAAAGTATACATTTGTATTTCTCAAGAGCCATACAAATCCATATATAATAATTCATTTTCACAACTGGCAGTTCATGCTGAAGTTTGAATAATCCCCAAACCAGAAACGGATATCACGTATCTGGACAAGCTCTTCTGCCTTGACGCTTATAGAGCCCTCACGAAACGTGTTTCTGCTGGGAATCCACAGCGTACAGTAGGTTATTGAAAGTGGCTCTCTACACTTGGTGCTGACCCATGAAAAATTCTGTCAATACTGTCATGCCAAAATATTTCAATATAGGAAAATGTGACAATTTGCAATAAATATATGCACTGAAACTCTCCATGGAATTCATTCCAAACTGAAAACTACCCAAGTAATCAGTCCCTTACATATATTCATGTTCTATATATGTTTAAAGTGCCTATGACACGAAATTTCCCCCCAAATGTTTAAATGGTTGTATTGTAAAGATCACTTAAAATGACTCAATATTTCTTTTACAGAATTTTGGTAACTTGCTTCCTTCGCAAGATATTCAACTTTGTTTCATATGCAATATCACCGGTGTGACATCACATCGCATAATGACACTTTGGAAACGCAATATTTTACATTGAAAAAATATTTGATAAAATATTTTTACAAACAAATACGGAGAATTAATTACCAGTTATGAAATGAATGCATATATAAATGTAATTTTTAAAGTTTTTTAGATACGTATTCGTCAAGAAAACTATATTATTACTTTTCGGAAAACTCATTATGCGATATGATGTCACATCGGTGATATTTGCATATGAAACAAAGTTGAATATCTTGCGAAGGGAGCAAGTTACCAAAGTACGTTATATAAAAGAAGTTATTAAGTCATTTTAAGTGATCTTTACAATACAACCATAAACATTTGGGGTGAAATTTCGTGTCATAGGCACTTTAAATATGTACTTAAATATTTAGGTTTTAACTCTAAGGTTCAAAGATATATTTAAACTCCTTAAAACTGTTAGTTTTGAAATATTCTCTAAGCCGGTATAGACTACCTTGTTGAAATTAATTTTGGGGGAAAAAGGATGGCAACCATTTATCGAATCGGTGTACAGTATATAGTAATACAGTATAAAGCTGCAGTGACATAAAATAAATTTACCTTTCCTTCCAAGTAAACAAGAAGAGCTGAAGAATCAAAGATGTTTGGAGGTTTAACGGTGTTCTGTTCGTCTCCACTCTCTCCAGCCTCCACCATGACGGCGTCTTCGGGCATACTGTAGCTCGTGCGGGTGCACACCTTCATTCGGGTCACGCAAAGCTTGCTGGGAACAATGTAATCCGTTACCCATTTCTCGTACGGAACAAAAATAAAGGAATCCTAGAAAGAACACATGCACAGTCAGAAATTTCTCTTATAATTTCAGCATTAAATGTCGCTTTCCACCATGAGTTTTTAATAAAACACTCCGAGTGAATATTTCCTAGTTAGCCTGGAAACAACTCAAGTCTCAATCTTACATAATCAGTCATAGGTCTGGACGACTGGACCAACATTAGGGAGTTTAGGCTTCGCGTTCAAAGGTCAAATGGCAAACGACAGGGGAACAAAAAATTTACGCTATAACTACAAGCAGGGTCTTAGCTAGGATTTTAGATCTTGGGCGTGTTTCTAATGACCAGGGCGTGCACATGTCAATTACCTTGAATAGCAAAATCATGGTTCTATTTGATTACCTTGAATAGAAAAATCACGGTTCTAGTTATGCTCGCCAGCAACAACTATGCTTGTGGTTGTTCTATGCTTTGCAACCAAATACAAGGCGATCATACGCTCATATTGCCCACTGACATTTAAATATTAAGTTATTTCAGCCACTCTTGGGGGTATTTAAAACCATTTTAACACCATACAGTTCCCATTATCCATCAAAATATTAAAACATCACGGATAACTTTTGCCAATTCAACAACAACAGTAGATTTTACAAACTTTCTTACGACGTAAATAAGAAGAAATTATGTCTGTTGTAAGTAGCACCACCTTATTTAATAAACCTATACACGGCCTTATATAAAAATAGTAAAGCCGCGTTAATTTTATCTAGCCGTGTTTTTCCACTTTTGGCCGCGATAACACGGTCAACACGACCCTCTAGCTAAGACCCTGACTACAAGGTAATATATTAATGGGCAATCAATTGCTATTTTAAGACTGTGATGTATGATGATTCTTTTGAGATAAGAACGAGAAGATGAAGCGAAGAATTTAAGTAAAAATTCTGCCAACAAAATTCGACTATGCCGTTCCCGCAAACGTGAACTAGCTTAAACTCCCTATTAATTCAGTCTCAGGCCTGGACCAACATTAATTCAGTCTTAGGAATGGATCAAAATTAATTCACCTCATTTTCAATAACGATTTTTGAGTCCAAGATGTCATTTCAAATGCTCATGTTCGGAATGGACACGGCATCACAAGGAAAAAAGTCATCCAGTCCAGTCCTCTTTTTCGGATTTGAAAAATTAGTTAAAAGTTGTTTAATTGTGTTCCCGACTTCTAAATGTAACCAGCTGGGTGTAACTCCTGGGGGGGGGACACCACCCCTCCCCCCAATGTTGTAATATTGCAGTTTTGTCGGGCAATTTTAGCAATTTTAACGACACGCTCGTCGGGCAATAAAATATGTAATTCAGCAAAACAAATTATATAATGTTTTGAAAAGTAATAATTTTAGAAAAATGTTTGATAAATTTACGAAAATATTACTGAAAAATTGTACAAATTTCGGTAAGTTAGTGAAAAATGGTATGTCCGAAAATGGTATGTATGTCTGGGGCACGACTTCCGCCAGGCCCTTTTGGTCTGGCAAAACAAGCTCACCCCTAATACCCAACTTACCACTGCAATCTCCCCGCGCTGGCTAGTAACAGCTGTTAATCTATACTCAACATCTGCCTTGAGATCAATAGTTCCTACAGCTCCATTGATAGTCAAGCCAACAGTACGACAGCCAAATGTGTACTTGCAAGATGGAAGACGGAATCTGACAAAGCTTTGTTCACGTGCTGCCACATATAAATCCAAGAACTGTGTATTCGGGTAAGTAGTGAAATACTGAACCAATACGACGTATTTTCCAGACCTCGGAAACTTCTTTTTAATGTTCATTCGACTCTGAAAAGAAAAAGATAGGACTATTAATTGCGCGAGAAAATTAGTGTCAGCCACTGTTTACTCTCTCTCTTTCTCTTCTTATTCGCTTGAATGATGTGATCGTCTGAAGAATCTGAGTCTTAGCGACCCGAATTTTTTCAACTAGCGACTAGATATTCGCCAAGGTAGCCCTCGTGCAGATATTGCACAGCACACTCCCTATCAGGGTTTTGCAGTGACTGGTTACATTGTGAATAGATAGATAGACAGAACCGGAACTGGCGTGAAGCACACCGAGGTAGACAAATGGCGCTTTAAGCAGCCGCTATTAGTCCATACCTCATTAATGATCTGCCCCCTGACCTATGTGTTTAACCCACCCTGTCAACTTTCCCTGTGGGAGGAAACACGGAGTACCCGGAGAAAACCCAAGACTTTCGGCAGAGCGTTGACTTTTACTCTTTTCACATGAGGACTGGGTTTGAGTCACATTCAGAAAGTTCCTCACTGACAATCGGGACCTAAACCCGGTTTTCCACTAGCGAATTTCCGGTTTTCCCCTAGCGATCGGCATCTATTTTGCCACGTCTTGCTGACGTAATAAATTATACCGACAAAGGAAAAAGGTCGCTTCGCGCGAAAAAATACGCTAGTGGAAAACCGGCTTAAGATGTGAAGGTCAAGTGTTCTAACCACTTCGTGGCGACTGAGAAAACAATTAAAATTATCTTAGGTGGCTTCCTACAGTTGTTTAAGCATGTCCAATTTTATCACGTCAGCAAAAATTTCATTTGACCGCGCTTTCAATTTTTCTGAGATTTTGTATTTTAGAAGTACTAGTGATTTATTCCAATATACTCAATTTTCAAAATATTCTATACTGTAAAACAGTTTTTGTGGAACAAATTCCGCGTAATATAATATCTCAAAAACTGAATTTATAACACCCCCGCCCTATCTTTTCATATAATCTTCTACTGGATATTCCCTCTCAAACCTACAAAATTTCAGAAACTTTGAACGAAGGAAATTTTAATAAATTCATTTGTAGTCCAAAATTTGATCTTTGTCTGTTGTCACTTAGGCCACATTGTTACAGGCCTTAAAATATCGGTCGGTCACGGACATTGTCCGACCCATTCGTGAAATTGTCCGACGTAGAAAGAAAACCACCGGATATTCTGTCCGACGTAAGTGAAACTGAGGTTTATTGTTTGTCCGACCTGAGTGTATTTGTGTTCGACCGAACTGTAGCTTTGTTCAACGTAAATCAAAATGTACCCTAGCCCAGGACTAGAGGCTTGTATGTTAAATGGAAATTCAGAGTACTATTGTATAAAAGGTGAACTGGAAGTGTTGTTTTAACGTAGTCAAGCGCGGGGAGGCGAGCGAAGGGGATAAGTATGAAAGGAAAAAAAAGTTAAAATTTCTTCACAACATTTACAGTACAGAATTAATACATTGTGCTGATATTCATTTGTGTCATTCAGACTTATTTCCGAGTCAAAACTGAACTGAAGGTCATCGGACATATGTCCGACCCAAACTCAATGTCATCGGACATTTTGTCAGACGGCCCTGTGAAAGATATTTTAAGGGCTGATTGTTACCATAGCAACATAGAAAAGTATCAAGATTACGCAAACGTTTCTACTCCCAAAAAATCCCCATTTCACATAAATAGCAAATATTTTGCGTCATTGTGAAGACCTTATATTTCGCTGCTGTTTCTTTACAACTGTAGGGAGCCACCTTAAGTAATTCAAAAACCTTAAAATATCTCAATATCTCATTTTGCTTTTGCAGATAATTCACCAAATTACTAAAAAAATGTTGTATTGTTTATGTCATCAATATACAAAGGGAATACTTCATAACACAAAAACTACTTATTGTTAGATTTATGTTAATGTTATTCACGAACATGTTCAATATCGAAAATACCGAACGTAAATCGATATTTTTAAAAATGCAATGCTGAATATTCGATATTTTAGGAAAGCCGATAATTATCGATATATCGATCATACCTGATTTCTGTTTAACAACGCCAATGCAGAAAAATCGAGTTGCTTGAGTATCTTCGCATCTGAAAACACTTGGGTTGACTTGATCTTTTGGGCAACTCTGTCATATGTATATCCCTCTTCAGCGCGGATCCTGAAAAAGTCAGGTTTACTTACTCCTACGTAAGAATATTGAACACATAGATCCTCCAGCTTGTTCTCTCCATTCACTTCACAAGCACGAGTTACAATCTTCTCAAGAACATTCTCGTTTCGTTTTTCTGGGACATCTTCAGTTTGACTGGGTCCTGGGTAGAACACTGGTACTATTGATACATAATCCTGAAATACCAAATATCCAGTTACATATAAACTTGCAAGGGTGGGTAGTAGCGAAGTACAATTTTCAAGGTAGCGAGTAGTTTTTGATTAATTTCTTAAAACTGTTATGCAGTAGTTGTAGCTGTAACCACAGTTTTTCAGTAGCAGTAGTTTATTACCGGGTTCGCACTGGTCAGGAAGAGTTAATTCAAGGACTTTTCAAGGATTTTCAAGGCCATATACCAGAAAATTCAAGAACTAAAGGCTGAAAAGGGGCGGTAGAAATCAGTAAAAAGTGACTTTAAACTGTTCAAATGCCAACTTTAATGA
This sequence comes from Paramuricea clavata, assembly GCA_902702795.2. Classification (NCBI taxonomy): domain Eukaryota; kingdom Metazoa; phylum Cnidaria; class Anthozoa; order Malacalcyonacea; family Plexauridae; genus Paramuricea; species Paramuricea clavata. Next base: position 34,396 of record CACRXK020002092.1, read on the forward strand.
ATTTCAAACAGCAGCCCTGGAAAAAAGTGGGATCTTGGGATCCTGAGGAACATTTGCCTTAGCAACAAGATTGAGGAACATTTTGAATTTTTCACGCGTACTTTAAGGGAGAATTATAAGGAATCATATTTACTTATCTGCCATTTGGGTCTATTTTGAGATTGCGAAGTGTTCTTCATATCCTGTTAATAGGCAATTCCGGCTTTTAAATTATGTGCGCAGAGGATGATGGGAAGTAAAGTATCATATTGCTGATTATCCTGAAAAATTTGAATAAAAACTGCCGAAACAGCCGAAATGTTTCAATATTTACAAGAATAAGCTTTCACTCCGTATTAACACGGTCGCCATTTTTATTTTTTCAGCATAATCAGCATGTCGCCATTTTTATTTTTTCAGCATAATCAGCACACAAAAACTAAAAGCTGGAATTGTCTATAGAATTTGAAGATTGTTTTGTTTCCTCAACAATTTTACAACCAATATAATTGAGGATTGAGGAACATTTGAAAAGGCAAATTCAGGATCCGAGGAACATTGAACACTTTTCCCAGGTCTGTCAAACAGCTTCAGCCTTAGTACTGTAAGACATGAACAAAATCAATTTACAAAATGTCCAATTCTTAATGCCAAACAATTTGAGAAAATATCCACTAAAGCAAGAACAATTTAAGGACTTTCAAGCACTTCTTTATAAACTCAAGGACTTTCAAGGCCTTTTACTGTATAACAGAAACATACTCGAATAGTATCATTTCGACTCTCTTAGATAGTACCATACATAAACTGACAAATCAAAACATACGTACCAGCAATAATTTGTCGGAGTCTGTGGTAAACTGGATGTCATAATGACGGTCCAACATGGCAAACTGTGTTGATGAGCCATTCTCTGCGACAACAACAAACTGACTGGTGACGTCAGAACCATTCACTGTTGGTTTAAATGTAACTCGACTTCTTTGTGTGACTCCTTTATTCCCGCCTACACGACGTACAACTACTTCACCAGTGGCATCTGTATCATCATTGAGCACGTAATGAAACACCATATGGTAGTTCTCTGGCCATTTTGCATTCACTCGCACTATCACAGATCGCTACAAAAGAGACAAATTATTACTGAAGGATTTTGTACATGGAAATTTCGAGGGTAAATTCTATACATTTATTAAAACCTAACCAGGAACACCTGTGGCCCTTCGATTCTGGTGCATAGATATCTTATATACACTAGATGTGCATCTAATTATTCTGTAATTCAAAAATTGAAGCCGTGATTGCAGACTCAGGATATTCCCATGAAATGAGAAGACTCGTATGTTTTCTATTTCTTAAACAGGGAACTTAAACATTAAGTTAAACCTATTGCAAATACATTTTCAAACTATTCAAATGATGAAAGTTATTGTTGTTTTTTAAGCGTTTATTAGCGAGTGGGAAACTCCAACATGGCCGCCATCTATTTAAGTGGGAGTAACCGCTGGAATATTCTTGGCTTCAATTTTACTAAAAGAGATGCGCTATCTAGTGTATATAAGATATCTATGATCCCTACCAACGAAAGCTTGTTCATATTCTTGACACAACCTACACTGCCACAGACAGTTTTCGGTATATAAGTCTTCTTAAGCTTCGCGTTATACGTCAAACGCCAGGCATAGAAAAATTTCACGGTATTAGGCAATAAAGGACTTGTCACACTATTGCGTATGAGAGAAACTTGTGAGAAGCGTATGGAAATTAATGAAATAATTTCCATACGCATAAAAATCCTTTGAAATGCTAGCGTATGAGTACCGTACATCTGGCGTACCTCTAGCGTATTCAGCGTGTGCTTAGAGTATGCTTATCGTTAAAAGCATACGTCCGATACGCACAAAATTTTTGAGCATGTTTAAAAAAATTTCTGCCTCGCCGTATGCCACCGTATGTCACCGAGCTTGAAATGTATACAACCTATGCCCTACGTACCCCTATAGCATTTGTCAGCGTTTTCCAGTGTATGAGTGCATATTTTTCAGACGCTGGCATGCGCTAGTACGATACGCAATAGTGTGACAGGGCCTTTAAAGAGTAAATGGGCTTGTTGTTTTAAAACTGAAATACGTAATTATTCTTTCGACGCAAGAAAGAAAATATGAAACGAAAACGATCAACGAAAATTTTGCCAAGAAAGTTGGAACGTGCCGTTTGCCGTTCCCGGAAACGTGAAGCTTAAACTTCGTAATAAATTTGCCCTCAATTTTAGATGGCATTTAACCGACCACCGAATGACCGCTCATTGACGTTTAAAGAAATTGCGACAGATGCTAGGATATCGTTAGATGAGGTAAATATGAACTATAAACTTTATGACCCTTTACTAAACCTTGATGTGTTTCACAGGAATGGAAAAAGTATCGGGCAGTATTTTGATTACCCAACCCTTGAGTTGTTTTGTTTTTCATTTACCCAACCTAAAACTCACTCAAAATTTTGTTTACCCAACCCTTTTCTCTTCGGTGCCCCCCCCCCTCGCCATAAATAATGACCGCTCCCTCATACTCACTAGTAAATTAGTTTGCCATGAGAGCATGGTATAGTGCATACAAAATAATCTGCTCTTAATAGGAATGTAAATTTTTCTACAGGTCGAGCTACTAGTTATGAAAGCGCTATCTATTGGATTAATTAAAGGTAAGCCCTACCTAACTAGCAAAAAATGGCGTAGCTTGTCTACATGTTTAATGGCTTTGCGTTATTTTCAGGCATCTCGAAGACCATTTTAGGTATATGAGCATTGTTATTTGAACATGCGAACATAATCAGTCGAGATTGTCGCCCGTATTCTAAAAGCCCACTCACACTCAATGAGTGGAGGTTCAATCTGAGCTTCTCTTCAGTGTCAATGCTGTTTTTGAATAACTGGAGGGTGAGTAGTCACATAGTAAGGTATGACACTAACCCTCCAGCTATTCAAAAACAGCAATGACACTCAAGGGAAGCTCAGATTGAATCTCCACTCATTGAGTGTGAGTGGGCTTTTAGAATACAGGCGTTAGTTGCGAAACTCGAAGCATTTATAATGAGCTGCATTCTAATATATTTTCTATTGCGATGACCTACTGCATCTGTGCACAAATCTTTTCGAGATTTTCTCATCTCGTAAGTTTTGTAAAATTTTCAAAAGTACGGATGACTCCAGTAAACGCTTTCTTTATTTTACCAACATTTTGAATACACCGTGTGTATAACTCCCTGCAACGTTTTCCTTGACAAGTTTACTTTCTCGTGTGTACGGTCAACAAGTTTTCCTTGACAAGTTTACTTTCTCGTGTGTACGGTCAACAAGTTTTCCTTTGACAAGTTTTGTGGCTTGTGTGCACGGAATGTTGTTAAACATTTATTTCACGTCAAGACCGCCATTTGTTTGCCAAAACCACAGAAGTATTTCTTGTACGAAAAACCAGTTTCATATTATTCTGACACTGGAATCGACCAACGAAAAATTCGTTGGCGCGAGCGGGATTTGAACTCGCATCTTCGGGTATCTAGACCGCCGCTCTACAATACCCATTGAGCTATCGAGTCAACGGGGATTGGTAGCGAGTCTTATCCAATGACTACTGTAGCTTTGCAGCGAGGCTCGGTGGCAAGGAAAAATTGTCATTTTTTTGCCCTACACACGAGCAAAGAAAAGTTTGGAAGGAAAACTGCCCATCTGTATGAGGCTTACGTCTTGATGAACAATTACACCCGTTTTCAAAATTACGCGACCAAGGACGAAAATGCTAGAGTTGACATATCAGTTTTATGTCATTCGATCACGAAGTTGAAACTTTGAGTTTCGCGGTTCCTTGTCGATGCATGTATATGCTTTGTATGCTTCATATAAACAGACTTACAATGATTTTCAAGATATTTTAGTGAGAATTATTGTAAAATTTAAGCACAACAAAATCATACATCACCGTTATAGTCTAGCGCGCGTGTTTTATACTGCCAGCTAAATTCCAGGATAAATTGTTATTTTCAAACTTTAAAAGTCATTCACGGCACATATTTCTGTTGTGATGGTTTGTATTGTGCTTTAGTTTGTATATCTAAGTTATCTGACTCATTTTTGTTCAGTTTTGGTATTAAATACGGTTTAAAATGTCTTTAGACAGTTTGTTTACGTTTGCTATTTTTAGCAGTTCTTGTGACATAAAACTGACATTTGAAGTAGGAGTATTTTTCAGGGAGGTCGCGTAATTTTGATAACGGGTGTAAACATGAAAAGTCGAAGCAAGACTTTGCAGACATATTACAGTATATAGGAAGTTGGTTGCATTACCTGCTATTTTCCTGGTCTAAGATGCTCGTGTTTTTTCTTCTCATTTGATTAGGGTCGATAAACGAGGTGAACAAGATGGTCCAGATTTCCTGGGTACAGCCGCGAGTTCTAGACAGAAAACAGGTACCATATTGTGAGCACTTGGTGTCGTATTGTGTGATGGTATCGTATGGTATTGTATGGTGTGATGTGGTATGGTATTGTATGGTGTGATATAGTGTGGTATGGTCACTATGGTGTAGTGGTATCGTGTGGTATGGTGCAGTATGGTGTGGTATGATATGGTGTAGTATGGTATGGTGTGGTGGTGTTGTGTGGTGGTATTGTGTGGTGGTGTGGTATGTTATGGCATAGTATGGCGTGATATGGTATGGTATGGTATAGTCTGATATGGTATGGTATAGTATGGTATGGTGGTATTGTGTGGTATGGTATGGTGTGATATGATATGGTTTGGTATGGTGTAGTTTAGCGTGGTATGACATAGTATAATGTGGTATGGTATGATATGATATTCAATACAGATAATCATTATTTAGATTTCCAGTATGAAAGATCGTTTATCAGAATGGTGTGAGAAGACAAAGAATACGACGTACATGGTTGAAGATCAAGTCCCAGAACTATTAATATAAACTACAGAATTGTACATAATACCTAAACATATTCCTAATGTCATTTTGTCTGTCAGTTTGTTTAATAAAACCGTTTAAAACATTCTTTGACTTGCCCCAGATGTTTATTTATATAGTTATTGGTTCCAGCCTTGTTACGAGCTTGATGACGGTAGCAGACTTGCTATACAAGTTGTTCCAACAAGACTAATACACACTGTTCTTAACAAGTTGCTACGAGCTTGTTGTCATCAACTTGTGACGTGCAGACGATATCAGACTTGTTGGAACAACTTGTTGCGAGTCTGTTGGCCTCATCAACCTTGTTACAAGATGATAACAACTTGTTCCAGACTTGGCAACAACTGGGAACAAGCAATGCGAACACATCTCGTTGACAGGCTGTGAGATTTGTACGGGTGTAAGCAGCGCGTACCTATTTTTTGCACCGTTTGTCAACGAGTTTTGATTAATGAAAATATTCAAGTAATTGTATACATATTCAGTTATGTCAACAAAGCCATATGTACGGTTGAAAGAAACCTAAATATATACAAACAAATGTACAATGCATTTGGCATTGTGGAAAATGTTTGTTATCATTAAATTATACACGTAGTAAAATTCATGGCCTAAGCCCTAAATCAACGCAAGTGAAATTCTATACACAACATTGTAAACTTTATTTATACTGATAGCTCTATCAGTTCTAAACTGTTCTTCCTAGAGGTCCGGTAAGGATCATCTCTTATTGATCCAGTGTTACTACAGGAGGAAACCTAAACTAAACTAACTTTATTTATACTGGATAGCTCTATCAGTTCTAAACTGTTCTTCCTAGAGGTCCGGTAAGGATCATCTCCTATTGATCCAGTGTTACTACAGGAGGAAACCTAAACTAAACTAACTTTATTTATACTGGGATAGCTCTATCAGTTCTAAACTGTTCTTCCTAGAGGATCATCTCTTATTGATCCAGTGTTACTACAGGAGGAAACCTAAACTAAACTAACTTTATTTATTCTGGACTTCTAGGGAGAACAGTTTAAAACTGATAGAGCTATCCGGTACAAATAGAGTTAGTTTAGTTTAGATTTCTTCTGTAGTAACACTTGATCAATATGAGATGATCCTTACTGGACCTCTAGGGAGAACAGTTTAGAATTGATAGAACTATCCAGTATAAATAAAGTTAGTTTAGTTTAGGTTTCCTCCTGTAGTAACACTGGATCAATAAGAGATGATCCTTACTAGACCTCTAGGAAGAACAGTTTAGAACTGATAGAGCTATCCAGTATAAATAAAGTTAGTTTAGTTTAGGTTTCCTCCTGTAGTAACACTGGATCAATAAGGGATCACTCTTACTTGTCCCTTATACTAGGAAGAACAGTTAAAACTGATAGAGTTATCCATGAGTACGAAATGAAATTGTATATTATCTTTGTTATGCAATAAATTTATTAGTCTCCGTAATAGAAGCGTGTCCATGCATCAATAAATTCTGTCCTGTAATTAAAACTCTTTGTTTGGCAATAAAATTAATCAACAACGCATACAAAAACATCTGTCACGCGATAATAATTCTAACAAAGACAGTGGACAATCGAGAAAAGAAAGACAAATTGCCCAAGACGCGTGTCGACGAGTGATTATAATTAAGAGCAAACAATCGTTATTTATTTTATAAGTGATTAATCAATGCTTTGGAATATTGTTGCTTTATACCGAACACGGTAACACGACTTTGTTGAACTTGACCGTTTGGGGCATTTGCGTTAATAGCGAGCTAGCAAGCGATCTTTTTCTTCCGAAAACTGGTATAGTAGAAGTAATTTCGAGGCATTTTGCATCATATCGCTCGTGTAAGGAAGCGAAAAACTTTAAAAGTCTTATGTTTTGTCATATGCGTTGAAGATTATCACAAATTGACAGAAACGCAGTTTTTAATGCAGTCCCCCCTTAGGCAATCTGACGTCCGTGGCCATAGTCTATATAAACAATTATGATTTATATCATATGAATTAAATAGATAGAATTAAAAAAAATAATTCTCATTTCCGATATCAAATTGTGTTTGAAAGTTATTTTGTGGAGACCTGCTTTATCTATCGTCATTTAGGCTACGTTTAAATTGTACCGGATCGGATAGCTTTCAGTGGCGATGTGAAAAAACAACTATCCGTTTGGAACGCTATTTGCAGAGGAATTATTGCCATGAAGAGATGTTGTTTCGCTCAGTTATGCCCCCTCTCCACCGTGGCATGTACAGGTTGTCTAGAAAAAGTCTGAGGCTTTTTCATACGTCAAATTTCGGTCGCGTCGAATGCAATTCAAACAATACATAATGAAGCTTAACTTAATGAGGTTTATCATCTCATTATCTATTAAGCCCCGTTTACACTACGCTCAATTTTTGGTACGGCACGGATAAAATTGGTACTCGTACTGTACCACTTTTTTGGTTCTTGGACCATCTAGCTTAGCCCCGTTTACACTACGCTCAATTTTTGGTACCGTACCACTTTTTGGTTCTTGGACTACCTAAATAGGTGGTCCAAGAACCAAAAAAGTGGTACGGGTACCAATTTTATCCGTGCCGTACCTAAAATTGAGCGTAGTGTAAACGGGGCTTTAGAGACCTTACGATTTTAGGACGGCAACGCGACAGCAACGGCTACCAATACAATAATATATCATTGAAAAGAATTGAGTAATTACAATATATGAATAATTTAGACATTGTCCTCGCTCTGTTTACAACGCTAAATCACAGATTTCCACGTCTTGATACAACGGCTGCATTCCAAGCCACAACAAGTGCAACTTCAAACTGGGTTTAGGAGAACTCTTCCCAACCATAAAACCCATGTCTTCAACTTCTAAAACTGTATTAAATTCATACGATTGATAATATACCACGAACTATCTTTACTACCATTTATTTGAAGAAGTTTGTTTTGGCCGTCAACGTCGCGTTGCCGTCCTAAAATCGTAAGGTATCTATTGTCTTAATTGCATTCGACGCGATCAAAATTCGACGTGCCTGCCACACACAAGAGAAACTTGCTAAGCTAACCGCTTCATGTGGCAGCTATAGCTCAACTATGTATTTTAACCGCACACTGGCACGTTGGGAAAACTACTCAACAACAATTAACATAAGTAACAAATTAATCATTTGCATTTTCCTCCGTTTTATTCCATGTCACAAGAAGAAAGCATGGTTTCTCATTGGCTAATTGATGCAAGCAGCTCAGCAGTAAGCTCGCAACATCCGCAGACGTTGAGATTTTTTCCTCGCGAGGTGAAAAATATCAAACACGATAGATATTTTCCTCAAGGCCTCGAGAGGTCAAATCCTCACGAGAACTATCTGCACACAAGAGAAACTTGCTGAGCTAGCTGCCACGCGAGGCGGTTAACTCAGCAAGTTGCTCTCCTGTGCGGCAGACTTTAGTCGTTTAAGCTTTCAATTAGAATTTTAACATGCTCGTACGATAACAACGCATTTTAAACTTCCAAGGTGTTTACAACAAAAGAGTGATTTCTAAAAGGTGACTTACACCCATAGATATCTTACATACACTAGATAGTGCATCTAATTATTCTGCAATTTAAAAATTGAAGCCGTGATTGCAGACTCAGTATATTCCCATGAAATGAGAAGACTCGTATGTTTTCTATTTCTTAAACAGGGAACTTAAACATTAAGTTAAACCTATTCCAAATACAATTTTAAACTATTCAAATGATGAAAGTTATTGCTGTTTTTTAAGCGTTTATATTAGCGAGTGGAAACTCCAACATGGCCGCCATCTATTCAAATGGGGTAACCGCTGGAATATTCTTGGCTTCCATTTTACTGAAAGAGATGCGCTATCTAGTGTATACAGCTATTTCAATTAAGGTTTGTCCACGAGCAAATCGGAAAAGTCGAATACGAGCGCGAAAGGCTGCTGGGAATCGCTATGAAAATTCATTCATCTTTTAGCGATTCCCAGCAAGCAGCCTTTCGCGCTCGTATTCGACTTTTCCAATTTGCTCGTGGACAACCTTAATTGAAATAGCTATATGCTTACAAATGAATGGCTTAGGCCCGTTTTATACGTCGAATTTTGGTCGCGTCGAATGCAATTAAGACAATAGATAATGGGATGATAAACCTCATTAAGCTCCATTATTTATTGTTTGAATTGCATTGGACGCGATCGAAATTCGACGTTCGCGGATTATGTCTAATATTGAAAATCAACGTACGCACAAGCGCGCCTATTTTTTGTACTTGCAATAAATGCTAATTACTAAGGCGCTAAGCATGCATGTAGCCTAATTGACTTATATAGTTAATAGCTCTCTGTGCACAATAGAATGTCTGTGTAAGCGTGGCATTCGCAACAGATGACAGCACTGAATTATGAAAAGAAAATTAACCCGGGGAAATTATGAATTAGTGTTATCAAACGGGCACAGCTTTCGAAATTCCCAACGAAATATATCTTCCATTACACAGGCATGCATGTATAAATGAGTTATCGGTTAATTCGTCAGAATGAGTTGTTCTATACTTGGGAAGTATTGCCCGTTTTCCACTTCGACCGTATCGTAACGTAACGGCATTTTCTTTTGTGGCAAAGTCTTTAGTTTCACTCTAGTGTCCACGAAACATAGAAATACACAGTTTAAGGGTCAAGAATAACACAGGGTTTATGATTTGGAAAAGTTCTACGACCCAATTTAATAATTAAACACTTGTCCAAGTTTGAAATATAAGCGTTGTATATACAACTGTGATAATCTGTATTTTGCCGTTGTAAAACAGAAAACGGCGACGTCTAAAACTTCTGTAGGATTTTAATTGTTAATTTCTGCTCATTTTCTTGCATTAATATATGATATCAATAGCCGTCCTAGTTGCACTGTTGTCCTGCCTGTTGACGTTCTTTAATAGTAGTAGTTCTTTATAATTTTAGAAGTGTAAAATTTAAACAGGTTTCTTATCACGTCCCCTAGATTAAGCTTTGCTTATACGTTCGCTATTAAATGTGATAAAAACAGTCTAGTATACAATACATGGATTGATCAGCTTAGTGCCTGGACAACAGCCTTAACCTACAATTTACAGTAAAAATGCAATGACAATGTCATATAACCATTCGGCCGTTGTCATTGAAGTCATATACTTTATTAAATATACAACGCTGTCTTACCTTTTGCCATAAAGCTATTACGCTTGAAACGATTGGTTCCAAACCTGCATGTTTGTTATTATACATGCACTTGAACATCAATGTATATTCGTATTATAATACCATATTACATATACTGTACAAGCCAGCGAATTTCGTCATTTGAGCGGCCATGTTTGTGTTGATACTCTGCAATGTGCTGTGCAATTAATAAGCGATATATTTGTCAATTACTCAGAGGTCATTCATTCAATAAAGCACTAAGGATGAGGCATGGATGGCATGGAAAACGGTAGGATTTTCGAAACAATGAGAAGACAGTGGAACATTCCGATCACTGGTTCGTGACAAGATACACACTATTGGCGTGTCAAGCTTTGTATATATAGAACACGCTTTGTTTTTTGTCTTGATCGAAAAGGACAAGCTTGATTTCTCATTTTCTCGTGGGTACAGTCAACAAGTTTTCCTTGACAAATTGTGTGTGCACGGAATGTTGTCAAACATTTATCTCACGTCGAGACTGCATTTTGTTCACCAAAACCACAGAAGTATTTTTTGTACACTTGTCAAGTTTTGGCCTTGACGGTCGTACACACGAACAAATTTTCCTTGTCCAAAAGCTCGCATGGTTTGAAACAAGGCAAGGAATTCGCGTTCGTATTATAACTGAAAGTGTTTTAAAATTTTAAGCCAAGCGGTAAATGTTTGTTTATTTATTAAATAATTTTATATTTACATTCGCAGTATGCACACACAGTGTCACTTGACTTCTAATACCCCGCGTTAAATATGCAAATCATTTGTACAACAGACACATGCTCGTCATTATTACTCACACATATCACAATTTTCAAACTAAGGCCTCAGTTACACGAACGGGATTCGCATCGGAGCGAGTCAAGCGACGTCAACTAAGACAGTTTTCGGCCTCTTACAACTTTTTATATTTGAAGTTTTTTACTAATTCTATTGTATTATCATAATTTTGAGTGCTAAACTCCCCTTGAAACTGTAAAATTTGATGTCGCTTCAATGCGAATCAGCTATCGTGTAACTGGGGTCTAAGTTTCTTTGCACAGATCGCTCAGGCCTACAGATTAATTTGTCCTTAAATTTGTACAATTGTTCAATTCCAATTCCACGCATTCCAAATATGATAGATTTGGATCATTTCAAGACGAAATGTAATATATCTTTATAGCTGTAAAATCCTCATCTTCAATCTTCATAACATGTTTTACTGAAGACTTATCACAATAGCTATTTTCACAGATCAATGATTGTTGTTTAATTTTCGGATTTGTCAAAGCTGTAATGGCGCTCGTGGTAGTATCCTGGCTTGACTGAAGAAAGCGTCTTCAAAATCTTTGTAATCTTGTCCGTGGTTTTCTTTCTTTGGCTGAAATGAAGTAGAATGGTTATTGGTGCATGAACAGCAATATTGTATCACATATTCAATGAGCGACCATAATTTTAGTCTCTGTTGGTTTCGTTGGTTATAAAAACTTTTGGTAAAGTGCCCAATGGAAAACCAGAGCATATTTAAATTAATTAAGGTACAAAAATCAACAAAATCCACTAGGCATCTTTATTACTAAATAGTTTCGTACCACAAAATGTGGCAGTCTTCAGATAAACCTTGTGTATATATATATATATATATATACACCTGATGATTCCTATACGGATGAAACAGACTGTTGTGGTTATTTGAGGTAAAACGAAAAACTATATTACGCTCTATCTATATGGTATTGAGCACTGTTTGTGTTTCGTAAACCAAAACCTTAAGCTATATATATATATATATATAT
>CACRXK020002093.1:0-46320 GCA_902702795.2 Paramuricea clavata
AAATGTGTATAATGTGATTGTACTTTGATCTACTTTTGTTGCAAGATAGCATGTTCGCGTCGCATAAATTGGTGTAGAACATAGTGTAGAATTACTCTTAACATTAACTCATATGGCTCCGTATTACTTGATTTCCGACGTATATGACAGGAAGTTTAAATATTACAGAACTCCGCGAGTATTTGCAGTAGAAATACGAAAGTACCACCAAAAAAATCCGCTTGAAAAGTTCTATGAAATCGAACAATGTAAAATAGCCATAAATTATAAACTAGGCATACTTGAACAATGTAAACTAACCATACCATACTATATACAATATTAAAACTCGAAGAATGTAAACAATGCATCACTAAGCCATACCTTTCGCCGAATATAACTTCGGCCCCTTTCAACATATCTTTTTGGTATTAGTCTTGTTTGGAACACAATCCAACACACTATTTAGAGTGTTATTTTCAAGCTTGTATGTACAGTTCTGCATGTTTTATTTCCCGCGAAATGATAGGGATACTTGTATCCCTAGTGATGTGGGAATGTAGGGTGGTTCTTTAGGGATACGCAGAACACGACCGCCATATTGCCGGGGATACACATATCCCTAGTGAGGTGAGCATGGGGATACACAAATCCCTAGTGATATTAGTAGGGGATACACAAAACACGGGGATACTCATATCACTGTGACAGCGGCCGATGAAAATTGAAAACATTTACATGTAATTAAAAGGTTAGTATAAATTTACACAAGTATTTCTGGCGTGCTCCCTTGATTCAACAAGTCACATATTATTAGCCCTGATGAAGATCCGGGCTTACGGCTCGAAAGCTTTGCAGTAATAAACTTACGTGGTGTTTCCACAAACAATAATATTATATGTTTTATCGGCATGCAAACCTACAAAGAACTATTCAGTTACTTATAGTTTTGACATACATACTGTCATAGGCGTACGCGGCGGGGGGTGGGGGGGGGGAGGGAGGGGCGTTGTTTGTCACTTTGTCCGTCACTCGCCTTAGTCATACTTCATGAAATGTATATTCATCATAGTCAACTGTATAGAACTAATGCTTTTGAAAGTTAGCTCTATTGATGATAACCTTGATCCCTGGTTTGACACTCTCATTTACGATAGTGATACCTTATTCGTCCTTAATCAGTCGCGCGTACTAATATTTTGCGAGACTTTATTAGTTGCGACAACATTTTTATTTTCGATAAAAATCTGAAATACAACTTTCGAAACAAGTCAACATAAGGACAACAGTGACTCAAATGAAGCCGATGATAATTAGATTTTTTGCTCTTCACTTTTCGCTCTTTGTTGCCAGTAACAAGATGCAAACTGTAGCCTAAACCAGTGGCGTGCTGGCAGTGGGGGGGGGGAAGGGACGGGGCCATGGCCCCCAGCTGGCAATTCTTAGGGGGCGCAAAATGAAAAGGGGGTGCCGAATTTTGAAAGTGGGTGGGAAAAAACGCATTCGAAAAAGTATAGTTACATCTGCCAAGAAAAGATGTGTTTAGGGACGGACCATTTGATTTTTGATGGGGGGTAGATTTTCAGTTTGCTTGATATTTTTTTTCCGCCTCCTGACACTGTTCGATTTTTTTTTGTCAGTCAGAGGACTCGCACGATATTTTTTTGTATGCATGTATATACATTTTTTAGTTTTTACATTTTTTAGTATATAATAGGTCATTGGACAAGTACTGGTGTAAGACATTGTGTAGCCTAAATAATGAGAGGACCAGTATTCAAAAAATGGTTGTTCTTCATTTCTTTACTCCGACTCCTATGATGAACATGTACGTAAAAAAAACTAGGGAAACTACGATTATATATAGAAACTAAAGTAGGTGAAATTTTTATGGGACTCCATAAAAGGTGAGGATATAAGAGTGAGGGATTGAAATTGAGTAGGAAAGGCAACCCTACACGCGTTTCGACCTTACAGTCTTCTTTAGCCTGCGAACAGGCTCTCAAGCTGAATTGAGAGCCTGCATCGATGACTAATGAATTTGAATATCTGCCCCGTAACGTTCGTTTTTCCAAATATGGAATGTCTATCCTTATATGGTGTTGTTTACAACTTTTGTGCAAACTAAATTTAGACCGTGCAAACTAAATTTAGACTGTACAGTTTATACTGTTTTTCGAAATATAAGATATTCAAGCAAAAGTTCAAATGTTTTAAATACTGTTTTCTCAAAACAGAACATTTCGTGCTTTGAGATAAGACGGCCAAGACCGATTTGATCAGTTAATGTGTTTTTATGCATAGTGCTTGCAGTTGACATATATAGAGCTCAGCGGAAACATATAAATTATAGCATCTGACCAATGAGAATTTCGCGTCACGATTTGAGACGCAGATATTCAAATTCATTAGTCATTGATGCAGGCTCTCAATTCAGCTTGAGAGCCTGTTCGCAGGCTAAGTCTTCTTCAGCATGGTTTTTTAAAGGGGAAATATAGAATTTGCAGAGGAGAAGAAAGGAGAGTTTAGGAGTTCGGAAAATAACGTGAACTTGGATCCTCTACGTAGCAAAATCCACACCAGAACTAGCTATAGCTATCTATTGGTCATATCGTATCATTCATTTACTAATCTCTGTTTTGGTTTTGTTATATATGTACATGTTTTAGTTATTATTGTATATTCATATATTTTAAACAAAAATCAAACCCTGCACGGTGTTATCATTATTTTTATCCCTTATGTATCACTAATTGCCAAACGCCCCTATCCCTGTCTTATAAGCTCCTACACCACTAACACCATATTTGGATGCAATCACCTACAGTCACATGATCACTCACCCTTAACATCACAATCATTCAAGCTCACTATACCATTGAGTAAGTTAACATGCAAATTTGCTTCACTTCACCAATACGAACGATGAACAATAAAGTGCGTAGTGTTGGAATGTCCCGCAAACAACAAGACCTTTGGTAGGATAACTTGACTAATAACATGTATAATGGTTACATCCTTTCACTGTGTAATTGGTTATTTTCAGCTTTTTTGTAATAATTTGTTTTCCTCTTGGTCTCACATTATTTTCCGAACTCCTATGAACTCTCCTTCCTTCTCCTCTTCAAATTATATCAACACCCCCCCTCCCTCCTCTTAAAAAACCCTGCAGGCTGAAGAAAACTGTTAGATCGAAAATCTATTCCTACTCAATTTCAATCTCTCGCTCTTATATCCTCGCCTTTGATCGTGTCCCATAAAAATTTCACCTATTTTGGTTTCTACGGCCGTGATTTAATCGTAGTTTTCCTAGTTTTTTTACGTACATGTTCATCATAGGAGTCGGAGTAAAGAAATGAAGAACAACCATTTTTGGAATTATACTGGTCCTCCCATTATTTATGCTACAGGGCCGTAGGAAGCTCTTTTTGATTGGGGGGTCTGGAAGCGAGGGCCGAAGGCCCGAGGAAATTTTTAAATTTAGAGTCTCTGAAATGCCATTTCCTGGACCCTGCAGCCCCCTGGTTGCTACATACGGCCCTTGGCTACACGCGGAAATGCACCGAATGGCAAATAAGGATTACCACTCGAAAGTCGTGCTCGATATTTTTTTTCATCCGTTTAGTCTTGCACGATATTTTTTTTAAGTTCGAATTGCTTGCCCGATAATTTTATGAGATTCTACCCCCATCAAAAATCAAATGGTCCATCCCTTATAGGCTTATAAACAGACTAAGCGCATAGGCGACAAAGTCTACATTAAATTACAGACTATTTTGTCTAACCGTATTTGCTACCTCACAGCTCACACGAAATCGTTCATATAGAAACATGATCAGTAATCAGACGCAATGTCTCATTACCGGAATATTTGTCAGGTTTCGAAGCGATCACGGGTATTATGCCCTTAGATTACGCCCTTTATTATGCTTCACGAATTACGAGAGCGCTCTTTTGGCAGCCGTCCGTGTGTTATTGTATAACAGAGCTATAAGTTGTAAATCAGATCAGTAGAGAATAGAATTGGGAAAAGATTAATCGCTGACGACGTACGCTGGACTGAGTTCACTGCATAATTTAATTTAAGTACCGCTAAATTCTAACCAAATTGCACTGTTTAGACACGTTATAACCCGTTTCCTGACCATCAGATTTCTGTCAAATCTTCCCCCAAAGTCCAGGAAATGGCATTTCAGAGACCCTAAATTCAAACATATTCCTGGAGGCATGCCCTCGGACCCCCTAGACAAACCTTGCACCTGCGGCGCTCGGCTCGTGCCTTCGGCCCTCGTTTATCAAGCGTAACATTATAGGGGCGCATGTTGGTTGACAACACACTGGCCCCTCCAGAAAAATAGTACCCAGCACGCCACTGGCCTAAACTAAGACTATTACTAAATTATTTGTTGTTCATGTCGATATATAAGTTGTACATGTTGTTGTTGATCGTATTTATCAAGAATTTTATGATTCAAATTTTTGACAAATATAGGGTATTTGTGTAAATTTCGCGAGGTTTTTTATTCGCGCGACTTTAATTTCGCGATTTTTGCTTTTGTTTAGGGAGGTGTGTTGCATGATTCTTGGAGTCCCTTTTGTACCTTGACTATTTTATCGACATGGCTTTGCATTAATTTATACTTAAACCAAAGTATGTTTTTACAGGTCGCACTAACTTTATTATTGTACATTTCTATTCGAACAGGCTGGCGTCCCCGGCGTACCATTAAGTTCTGCAGTTGGGGAGCACAAGAACCAGGTATGATTGGCTCTAACGAATGGGTGGAGGAACACGAACGAGCTTTGTCAACCAAAGGCATCACTTACATCAACATTGATGTTTCAGTTGCCGGTACTTACGTGCTAATTTTGCAAGGATCTCCCCTGTTCGAGACCGTCATTACAGAAACTGTTAAAAATATTGAAGATCCACATCTCAATAAAAGCGATGGAAAACGACAGACAGTGTACGAAAGATTGGTAGAAGTCTCTAATTCTAGTGATGGTAGAATTCCATTTGGGAGTCTCGGGCTTGTCCGGTCTGATTATGCTAGTTTTTATCAATTTGTGGGTACTAAGAACTTTTTGTTTACATAATGTATTTTGTAGATTATTGACAGTGTTTATACTAAGGGGTGGACCATTAGATTTCCGGGAAGGGGGGGGGGAGTGGTGGCCAGTGGCGGAAATTCACTTAGCCCGGTGAGGGGGGGGGGGCGAAGCCTTCTAAATTTCCGACAAAACTTTCAAATTTCCGACAAACCTATAAAAGGGCTATACAAATTTGACCTATAAAAGGGCTAAAAACAGCCTTTACGAGTGCAAATGGGGGGCATTTGCACTCGAAAAGGCTGTTTTTAGCCCTTTTATAGGTCAAAACTTTCACTGGGGTGGCAGATCCAAAAAAAATTCATGCAAGGAGTTGGACTAGAAAAAAATTCCTGCAAGCACTTGGGAAAAGAAAAAAAATTCGTGCAGTATGGCTCATTTTGAGATATTAGTTATAACTTTACTTGTGCTACATTTAATAACGTCAATAAAATTATAGATTGAAAACGAGTTGATATATAGAGCATATCAGACCCGTAACTAGTTATGAGTCAACCGCGTCAGTTGACTCGGCAACATTTTTTGCGAAAAATACAAAACTGAAACAGGAAGACTTCAAGTTTAGAGAAAACAGATCCTGAATGAAATTTATTCAATTTCTGACAGGGATGGATTCAGCATGTTCTGGTAGGGGGATGCTCTGCCAGCTCTGGTGCCGAGTTGTATCGGTCATGTGCGCCGCCCAGCCATCAACTTGCTTGACTACTGCAAAGTCTTGCTTGACTACAGTATTTAAATAATATTGTAATTGTTGTTCACAGTTCGCTTTGTTGTTATTACTCAAATTACTGTATCTCATTTTGTCACACACACCCGTACTCGAGTAAATCTATTCCTGATTCCTGAGGTAGGGTACAAGTACGAATTGGTGTCCCAAATATTACCAAAAACACGTTTTTAATATGCATGCACCTGATCATGTTGGACCAAGAGTACTTGAAGGCTTATGATTGGATACTTGTATAGTACAATGCGAGACACACAATGAAATTATAGTCCGATTGTGTCACTGCTTCTCATTTCTGATTTTTTGTTAAAATTGCTCCCAGAATGCAGGAAATAGCGTTTCTAAGCCTTAGAAAATCAAACATTTTCTGGGGGAGCATGCCCCGACGACTCGACTCGGTAAATCTAAAATCCTAGTTACGAGCCTGCATTTGTGTACACTATCATTAATATTAAACAAACTAATACAGTAATAGGGGGTGCGCCAGAAGTTTTTTTTTCAAATATGAGATTGAATGAAAAAATAATACATTCACTATTCTGGAATTTACTAATTTCCACACAAGAAATTGCGAAAGAATGTTCAAGTGTTTCTTCTATTTATGCTTTGCACCTTCTATGAAACTGACACCTTCTATAATATGTATTTTTGGTAATATATTAAATTTTCATATGATTGCTCAATACGGAAAATTCGTGCCAATATAGTTGCTTGGCTACATTGCCGCCATTTTTCTCTATCGGTAGACAGGGAAAAAGGTAGGTATAAAGCCTTTCAAAAAACATTCCTGCACAGCTTCTACTCCGAAAAAAAAATTCCGACAAAGCTTCGAACTCAAAATAAAAATTCTTGCAGGGAAAACTTCCCCCTCCCCCCCTCCCAGGATATCTAATGGTCCACCCCTAAGGATAGTTAGTATATACCCGATATAGGATATAGATAGTTACCCGATTCCTATACCCACAAATGAGAAGGCACAGGCGCACAGCTTTGCATGCCTGCCTAAGTCAGCTATAGATTTCGCTTATTTTCCAACACTATTAATTTAACAAGGGTCTGCTGTAATAAATGTTGAATTAAATCTATTAATCTAATAAGGTGCATTTAAGAGGGCAATATTTTTCAATGTTGCGTATTTGCAATGAGAATGATCAAAAGCTAAAATCTCTTTGGCCTTCCTCTCAAAATTACTTTGTTTAATTAGCTTTATTTTGCAGTTTACACAGTTAGCAACATTTTAAATGTATCTGGAGATTAAGAAACACAAATATTAGTTAAATATTGTCAATTTATCAATAAATTATCATTGATGCTGTAAAACTGACGCCATATTTATATACAGCAAAATAAGCAAAACTTACTGGACATTATCTTTGGCTTATACTACCTAAAATCCATTCATTTTAGCACATTTTAGAGATAAAGAACTAAATATACTTTTTAAATTTGTTTGCCGCTTGAGAAACGTATCAAATATTAAAAAATGAAATAGTCATAAACAAGTGGAAAATAATATTTACTACATATATTTGTTATGTATATTCCCCTCTAATAGAACGGTACATGTATTACAAAATTCTGGCTTTAACTGGATCTTGTTCAATACGCCGGTGCATTTATTAGAGAGCGAGCATTTGTTGGACCATTAATATGAGTAAAAATTTCAACCCACGGTAGAAATGCAATGCATGGATCGTTTTAATTTATTCTGGTCAGCAAGATGATCAAAATTTATATTCTTTTTATAGGCGTGCCATCGTTAGATATGTACTACCTCGGTGAGGGCATCTATCCAGTTTACCATAGTGTTCACGACACGTACAAATGGCTTCAAGGTTTGGTAGACACAGACTTCTCATATCATCTTACGACCACGCAAGTAGCAGCAAGAGCACTGATGTCGACCGTTGACAGCATCGTACTGCCACTTGATGTCCGCCAATACGCTAAATCCTTGCGAAAATCTTTCAAGAATTTGAATGATACATATGGCATGGAACTACGCCAGAATAACATCACCTTACATTACATCGATACGGCAATTATCAGGTGAGACCATTGTATATTTTTCCTTGACGATTTTTCCTTGTTATTGCTGCATATCTTCTGCCTCGTACCCAGGCGCTATGTATTGTTCTATTGTTCGCGAAAACGCAAGCCAGACAAAACGCTAAGGGCCACCAAGACGTTAATTTTCCACACTTGAGAAAAATCGTCCGACCAGTCAAAATACACCAAGAGCCCGAGAGGATAATTTTCACACGTGAAAAATATCATCCGCCTTGAGGATACGATTTTTATTTCGCATACTATATTACTATATACAGGGAAATATCTACAGTTATGTACTATTTAAAAAAACGAGCAGGAGTGTTTCATTAGGTTTAAAGCCAAGAGCGCGCAGCGCGAGTGGCTTTAGACCTAATAAAACACGACCTGCGAGTTTTTTAAATGGTTTCAAAAACGTTTGCATAATAAGTCAAATCTTTATATAAAAATCTTTATATAAAAATCTTTATATAAAAATTTTTATATAAAAATCTTTATATAGTTTGCATAACAATGATCTTTTGTTAAAGTGTTCTTTAGCTGGTATAAAGACGTATGCACGTGACTAATTTCTTACTCAAGATTGGATAATTGCTTCATGAATTATTAATGAGTTTTTGAAATAATTTTCATTGCTAATTAATGCGTTTGCCTAATTTGCTCCCCATGCTTATGTCAGTAATATATACATACCTGATTTTATATACTTGATTTATAATATATATATACCTGAACTTAAATATATACCTGAACTTATATTATATATACCTGAACTTAAATACTTAAACTAAAGCAAATTGTCTGAAATTGTGTACATTAATTAAAGACCCAACAAAGTTTCCATCCATTAACTCAATTCAAAATACGATTAAAGCTTTTAAATTTGGTGCGCAATCCATTCTTAGTTTGTCGGAACCCCCCCGATTTTACAAAATTTGAGTTTTGAGTGTTTTTCATTATTCTACATTATAAGTACCTTAAAGAAACTATATAGAGAGAGAGAGTATATATATATATATATATATATATATATATATATATATATATATATATATAACTAGATAATAATGGCTGTTTTGCGAATTTGAGAGCAATCTCAAATCTGTTCAGTTTTTTTGATACACCCTTTCTATGTTAACCAAATAATTATATTTCCCAAACATTGTTTTAACGTAAACTTAAACTAGGCCAGCTGACTGAACGCTGGCTCGCTTTAAGTGGTAGTTATCATTTTCTTTTTTGCATTTTTGTGCAGAATCTTTTTAACAATATCAAACAAATCAATTTGTTTTCTTCATGCATTTGCAGGTTCAATAACGCATCTGTGAAATTCCATGAAGAGGTAAGAAAAGCCATCAAAAGTAAGAACGAGATTGAACACCGTGATCTAAATGACAGGATGGTGAACGTAGAAAAATCCTTCATTTATAGTCTTGGTCTTCCAAATCAAAAGTTCAACCGTCACGTTATTTTTGCGCCAGCTTTCAACAACAATTATGCCAGTACCCATTTCCCTGGGATCTTTGATCTCATGTTTCCGAGCAATAAGACTGAGGAAGACTGGGGGGAAATACGAAGACACATTTCCATTGTATTCAAATCAATTATGTCCGCAGCCGAGACGCTAAATGAAGACGCAAAGTAAAATGTTTTAAATCAATAAGTAGTAAAATCAGTAAGTCACCAAACTTTAAAAACTGTAGCATTAATTATAGCAAGGTTTCTTCATAATGACCCGTGAAAGAAGTTAACACGAACTGTTTGCTAGTATAGCTATGCAAATATAAAACATGTTTCTAATATAGAGTAAAAAGAAAAGAATTACTTAATGATAATTGGCAATAAAACATCAATTAAAATAGCAAAAATAATTTTTGCAACAGTATAATTTTTGTTAATACTGTACTTCCTCTATTTAGCCTCGCGCCCCAGGGGGCTTATGGAGCTGGATAAGATGTTGTGCAGCTTAGATCTTGTTCGTTTAAATGCGTCATTTCTCTCTTCTCCGATTGTATTCCTCATTTTTAATGGTAAAAGCCAATTTGGAGTTGGAACTTCTTTTCCCATTGATTAGGAATAAAATGTCTAAAAAATCATATGGCAGCACTAAATGATATAATTAAGTATGTATTTATTCAAACACAGAATTACTAAGTATGTATACATGGAAGATATATTCAACTGAAGAAGAAGCGCACCTATACTCTACCAGAGTATCGGTTTATGCAAATATAATATTTTAAATGGCATTTCACGACAAAACAATTTTGATCTTAAGTGATGCCAGTATCGTGAATCAAATAAGATTCCGGTCTAAGTTCACTAATGATTATTTTATCTTGCCTTCCATACTCCCATCGATACACTCCATCACGATCTGAGCAATTTCAGTACATAATTGATCGGACTGATATAAACACACTAAAAATGGCACTAAAAGGTTTTCCGCGGTCTAGGGAAAATTATTTTTAACCAACATCCGATTCAGCACAACGTACAGCCTGGGTTCGATTCCTGAGCCGTTGCGCCAACTGACACAAATATCGAAGGCAGGGCCGTCCCGAGCGGTATCTGGTTAGTTGTCACTATATATTAACTATTTTTTAATTGTAATTTGAGTAAACAAATGAAAATGAAGAAATTGGAATTACTGCACATTGTTAACGAGTAGTCATATTGATACTGGCCACGGTGAAAAGACGAACTGGAGTCTATCTATAGTCTTTAAAGTCTTTCTTTACGCAAACGGTGGGCCGGAATGTCAATTGGAAACACGGCGGTTGTCAAAAGTGCCACGTTCTGTTTAACAATTTTAACCATAATCCAAGATAATTTATTCATAGATTGTGTCTACATCGAGTTTCCAAACATTCTTTATTCTATTGACCGCAATTCTTCCTTTACATTCCTTAGTATTTCGCACTGCCACTGATCTCATAGTTTCTTAATAAGCCCACCGCACACGAGCGCACTTGTCGCGCGTACTTGTTATTCGTGACAAGTTGGATCGACAAAATTTCCTCATGTGCGGGCAACATTTACGGCATTTTCGTCATTCGTGACATGTAAACCAAATATCAAACATGTTTGATATTTTTCGTCATTCGTGACAAAAAAATTCTCGTGTGCGGCGAGCAAACATTAGCGCGCCTGACCGCAATTGCGATTGACCACAATTCTTCCTTTACATTCCTTAGTATTTCGCACTGCCAGTGATCTCATAGTTTCTTATATGTAAATGTGCATACCAGACTTTATTGGAATTGTTAGACGTTGTAATCGTTAATTGTGGGTCTGATTCAAATAAGCACGTACTGTACTTAAAATTAAGCACGGTTGAATTAATTAAAAAGATTGCCTGCATGGTTTAGGCATGTTTCACGGCTGAAGCACGGGTTGTTTGGTAGACTTGGATCAAGTCCGTCTTTCAAGAGTCCTAGGGATCGAGCGCGCCGCAAACTCGGCGCGCGAGGTGCAATAACGATCTCGTCGCTTTACGACTCGGACTTTAGAGAGACGGACATGATCCAAGTCTAGTTGTTTGGTTGTTTCATACAGTAGTGCTTGCGTCATGAGTCGTACCAAATACATAGGTTATGTCGTTCTTTGACATCATGTCTCCCTGCATCAGATATAAGAAACAAAATAAAAATACATTCAATGTGTATCGCTACATTGAATGCATTATGGCAGTAGTCATGGCTGTTCGCAACACTATTCTTCCCACGTTAACAGTATCGAGATATTAGGTAGCCTGCGTGGCAGGCCCTCAGATTTATATAAATCAGGCCCCCCATAAAATTGAGGGCCTGCCACGCAGGCTAGATATTAGGCAACAATTTCTTTCTTGCTTTGTTTTTCGCAAAACAATTTTCTTATGAAAATATCCCTTTTCCGTTCAAGCATCGTGCTTGGTTTGCATAGCTTGTAAAATATAGCTGTTTAATTACGAGAACTACGATCGTATGAGAATAATGAGATTATATTTCAAAAAGACCGCCATTTTTGTTGTAATTAAGTGCGGCTCCGCATGAAAAGCTACTAATGTAATTGTAGTCTATTTTAGTCGACTACAATATGAATTAAGTTTGGCTCATGAAAAGTACGGCGTATAAACCCGGCCTTATGGGAACAACACTCGTTCACGATCCGGGAAGTTTGTCGCTTTTCAGAGGAAGTCTTCGCTCGTTACGTCAAAGTTTGCATGTCATAGATCCTAATATCCTATAAATAGTATTCTTCAGCATGCGATTGTCGACTACAATTAATTCAGCTTATAGTCTGCTTCAAAATCAAATACAAATATATTAGGATTAACAGGGAAGTTAGTATCGCATTTACCGACATCATTTCAGTCCCTATGGGGGTAAACAATTGTCCGGACATACCATTTTTCACTAACTTTCAAATTAATGTTCTATTTGTTTAATTTTTCGGTAGCATTTTCGTAAATTTCTGAACCTGGCATCAGTATTAGAATGTTGAATTTTCATTAATTCTGGCCGCGGAGGGCTGGAGACATCTGTCCATAGATATCTTATATACACTAGATAGTGCATCTAATTATTCTGCAATTCAAAAATTGAAGCCATGATTGCAGTCTCAGGTCGTTCCCATGAAATGAGAAGATTCGTATGTTTTCTATTTTTTAAACAGGGACCTTAAACATTAAGTTAACCCTATTCCAAATACATTTTTAAACTATTCGAATGATGAAAGTTATTGTTGTTTTTAAGCGTTTATTACTCAAGTGGGAACGACCAACATGGCCGCCATTTATTCAAATGGAGGTAACCGCTGGAATATTCTTGGCTTCAATTTTACTAACAGAGATGGGCTATCTAGTGTATATAAGATATCTATGCATCTGTCCCGTATTTCCAATATATGAACTTGATCAACGATATTAAACTGAAAGTGAAACTGTTCGGAGTTTCAATTATTTTGTTTTACATTAAATCAAATTAATGCAGTTGGGCGCTTTCCACTTGACGGAAATTCCACCAATCTTGCTTGAAAATCAAATAGAACATGCACCAATCTAGTTCCCTGAGCCTGCGGTCCTTGGGAAGGAAACGAAGGCTCTGGGATGGCGTCAAATGGAAAGCGCCCGTAGTTACCGAAAATTCAGGAACCGTATGAATTTTTTGTACATGCATTTTCAAATTTATCCGGTTTCGTGTGAAGGCAATTTCAATTTCACAATTAACTAATTTGTGTAGCAAGGCCTTTAATTAAAAGGAATCATTTTGTAGTATTAATTTAGATAAAACTTAAAGTGCTTATGAAACGAAATTTTTTCCTCATTTTTTATTGTCTGATTAAAAGGTACTGCTTAAATGATGAAGAATGACGTTTACTGTTTGTTCGTATCTCATCTCATTCCCAAGTTATCGCACTTTCTATATTTTGAGTTGTGACGTCACTAGTTTGACTCAAAATAGTGGCAATAACAAGAAAATCTGATATCTTGATGATCATTTAATAAAATTCACTGAAACTTGGCACACTTAATGGCTGCAACGAAGTGAACAATTTGGCGTGTTTATATGGTTGTTATGGCAACACACTCGTCCCCAGTCCCTTCTCTTCCAATTTCTATATGATCCATTTCCAACGAAATAAATAGTAATTTCTGCAATTGTCGCTTATTACTATCATACGTGTAGGTATTGTGATCAGTTTAAACCGTTATAACATGCAAACATCCTCTGCAAGAGGTCTACAGGAGGAAGTTTGTGAAAAAGAAGAGAAGAGACTCTGGACTAGTGTGTTGCCATGACAACCACATAACTATCCAAGTGTGCCGAGTTTCATTGAATTTTATTAAATACTCTCTAAAATATCAGACTTTCTTGTTATTGCCATTGTCAAACTAGTGACATCACAACTCGAAATTTAGAAAGTGCGATAACTTGAGAATGAGATGAGATATGAAGAAACTGTAAACGTTATCTTAGTGGTGTTGTGATAAACAGTGCAAAACTGTCATCAAATGCAAACATTTGCGCATCAATCATTATTAAACCTGCAGGGTTACTAATTGTTGAAGATTACGTCTGATAATCCCTATCGAGATCCATATTTGTCTTATGTGATTAAATACCATTTTTACTGGCAGTGCTCCAAACATTGGGTGTAGATAAAAGGCGGACGGACGGCGGACCGCGGACGACGGACCGCGGACGGCGGACGGCGGACCGCGGAGCATTTTATAAACGAAATGAATATGTTTTCACCCGTTCAAATTTTTAGCAATGGAATTTTTTAATCAACATTCAAATGATTCAATACGTATGTATGATGGCTATACGGCGTCTTTCTCGGGAAACGTTTGGAAATATTGTAAAACAGCGCCTTAGTTTTGGAGCTTCTGTTAGGCAGAGTTAAATGACATTTTCACTTGTTGACATTTTTGTATTTTAAATAGTGCTGACTTGTTGTTTTATAATGAAAATAATCCCCGTTTTAATTATAAACCTAAGAGGTTCACACGAAGAAATGGCTTTGCATGCGACGACTATACTATATATGAATTTTAGAAATATTAAAGGGTTATTGACCGAGCGTGAGGTGTGAAATATCAGACCGAGGTTTTTATGCATGGTCAGTGTAGTACAGTTTTGTATGGTATGTAGTATGGTATGGTATGGATCACAGTACAGACCGAACAAGCGAGGTCAATAATCGGTTTATTATATGGCTGAACTGAGTCTGTGAGCATATGCTTTTCGCGCGAATTAAATCGGCTATCGTCAGTTTCACTGGGTAACAATATATTCTAAATTAGGGCCTGAATTTCAGGTTAATATACCGTAGGCATGCATGCTCAATCAAAAACAATTTGGTTATTTGAAATTTTTATCTGTAAAGCACAATTGGAAATTTAAAAAGTAAAATTTTGTTCTGTTTGCAAAGCAAAAATTTCCCGCCAGATAAACGACATCCGGGACACCGGTCCACATACGGAAAATACGGACCACGGTCCGGATATGGGTTTTTACGGAGCGCTTGTCAACCAATCAGAATAGAGAATTTTGAAAAGCCATATAATAATATGCATTAGGGGCGGACAATTTGATGAGGTGGATTTTCATTGAGCCCAATAACTTTTTAAACCTCCCAAATGCTGCTCGATATTTTTCTGCCGTTCAAGGCTCTTGAACATTTTTTTTATTTCGTGGGCACATAATATTATAGGTAGTAGGTATTGAGTATAGGCTATGGGTCGTGATTTAAGAGAATTTTTTATAAAGTTTGGACATGCAAACATTCACAATTGTATATATTTACAATTGTATATTTTTGTCATTTCTTTAACTATATTGAGTTATTGATATTTTCCTGACATATTTATATATATATATATATATATATATATATATATATATATATATATATATATATATATATATATATATATATATATATATATTGTATATATATATATATATATATATATATATATATATATATATATATATATATATATATATATATATATATATATATATATATATATATATATATATATATATATATATATATATATATATATACGGTAACTGATCTAATTAAAAACATTCTAATGTTAAAAAGTTTTTGAAAAGTTTTCGGCTGCAAACTGCTAGCCTTCTTCTGAGCAAAGTGGCCATTGCTCAGAAGAAGGCTAGCAATTTGCAGCCGAAAATTTAGCAAAATTTAAAAAAACTTTTTAACATTAGAATGTTTTTAATAGGGCCATAATTTAATAGGGCCATTTATACGGAACAAAATAAGACGCGACTTACATAAGACGCGACTTAAGTAAGACGCGAGTTTGTCGTATAAGTTATGTCAGACGCGTCCTGGATAAGACGCGTCTTACATAAGAACAGGTCTTTTAGCTGTTCTTATTTAAGTCGCGTCTTAAATAAGAAATTTTGGGCAAAAAGTCTGACTACACATGCCAGAAACTTGAAACAACGTAAAATTGTTAGCCTTGCATATTAAAACAAAAACAACCAAAACAACATTATAGCTATAGCAAATAAATAAGACCAAAGCCGTAGAGAACCATTTATGCGATAACTCCGCTTATTTAAGTCGCGTCTTATGTAAGTCGCGACTTATTTTGTTCCGTATAAATGGCCCTAATGTCACAATGTCACACAGTAATCAGTGTAACAAGCTGTTTGAAAAATGTATATATGTGTAATGTCAACTTGGGCAACGTAAGTTGGGCAGCGTAAATATTGTATATTCTATTATATGTATATTTGAAGGGCTTAGGGAAGGTTATAATTTCGTTCTACATTTATATACAGTGAAATAGTAATGTGTAAGCACTCACATGAATGGACGGTTATGGACCTTGGCTACGTGTTAGCCTTTTAGTAAATAAAACGGGATTATAAGTCGCACAATTTAAAGTATAAAAATGACAGCAAGTGAATGTCATGTAATAGCCCCGCCTAATAATATTTTAATTCAATGGTAGTGTTAGGGCAGTTATATACAGAAGCACCAAAACTAAGGCGCTTTTTTAACAATATTTCCCAAAGTTTCACGCGAAAGACGGCGTACAGCCTCCTATCATACATACGTATTGAATGCTGATTAAAAAATTCCATTGCTAAAAATTCGAACGGGTGAAAACATATCCATTTCACAGATCTAAGGCTGGTATACTGTAATTTCGGGTATTATAATTAGTTGCCGTAGTAATCATGTGTATCTAAAATGCTCCGCCGTCCGTCGTCCGCCGTCCGCCGTTCGCGGTCCGCAGTCCGCCGTCCGCGGTCCGCCGTCCGATTTTTATCCGTCCGCCTTTTATCTACACCCTCTACTGGTTAAAGTGTTTATCACACAACTCTTTGAGCATGACATGACCTAAGTGCTTGTAGTCCAACAAACTTGAGTGATTATTACAACGATTGAGGACTACACGAACACAACAGCCCGAATAACCTTTGCTACGAGATGACTTCAGCAAGACTATCTAGAGGGCAGCTCGTGGCTCTTGTGGTTATAGGAATAACATTGTTTCTGTTGGGTTTTTTAATCGGTTACTTCACAATTCCAAATGACGATGCTGACACTACACGCCGTACTATTGAAGAACTACGTACAGATGAAATGCACAAGAAAAAAAAGTATCATTCTAAGCTCTACAAAAGTCTGAACAAGGCTGAAATAGGCAAAAATTTAAGGTATGTATGACTGAACCAATTTAATTTTTACTTTTTAAATCCCCGCTGCGGTAAAGTGAGGCGAGCTAGAGTTGATGAGTGTTTGAATGGGAATTTACTCAACTCTCAGCCAGTTCCGGTCAAACGAGAACAAGAGTTGCTTAGCCTTTACCAGGACTTAATTCGATATTGTAGTAGTTTCCATCATAGTTTCCATGCGAGTCACCACACTATCCTTAAACAAGTCACCACACTATCCTTAAACATAAGATTTGATGCTCCAGGAAATGTAAACAAGCTATCAGTGTGACATCCCAGTTTATATACTTATATACTCGGAATATTGATTTCTCGGTATATATATACAAAATTATTTTAAAGTATAACAACCAGCGAAGAAGTAAGCCACTAACTACCCTGCGCGGCTGCGCGCAGACTACCGGGTGGCGCAAAAAAAAGTTAACCTGTTTGATTTGTTTTCACTTAAAAGTTAAAAGAGCTATTACACGTGAACTAAGTGCGTTGCATTCAGTATTGTCTAACTTAAATTTTGATATACGCACTGTGCATTTTCATGCAATATTGTCCGAGAGAGCTGCGTTTAAACTTGAGTAACCATTTTTGAAAGTGTCGAGAATTAGCCAAAAACGGCCTATCAAATATTTAATACAGCAATAACCTGTGCTTAGACGCACTATTGTCAGAAAGTACACGTTCGTTGTCAGAGACCTGCCCAACGCCACCTGTATAACCTCACGAGCATTATTTACCCTTGCATATTCTAAACATATCGAAACTCTTTGGTCCTTCGTTAAACGATGCGTATTTATAAAAAACACTTGACGTTTCTTTCTTGGAACATTAGAATTTGATTCCCCAGGGTCATTGAATATTTAGAATAAATCTTTTAATCAAAATCGCTTCATAATTTAATTTTCATGCATTCCCAAAGAAAATCCATCCAATAAACATTCTAAATTTAAACTTCACTTCATTGAAACGAATATTTACGATAAAATGGTAACGGTTATCAAATTAGTTTAACAGGCCGTTTTTAGCTAATTCTCGACACTTCCCAAAATGTTTATTCAAGTTTAAACGCAGCTTTCTCGGTCAATATTGCACGAAATTGCACAGGGCGTATATCAAAATTTAAGTTAGACAATACTGAATGTAATGCACGTAGTTTAGGTGTAATAGGTCTCTTAGTTCTTAAGTTAAAATAAATCAAACAGGTTAACTTTTTTTTGCGCCACCCGGTATATAATGACATATATATGTCATTATATAGTCTGCGCGCAGGCTAGCCACTAACGTTTCTAGTATGTTTTAAATGTATACACAAACGTTTTGCGACCGCCGACAACCGACCTCTGAACTTTGATAAATAAAGCTGATTATTGCGCGTTCTAAGTTTATATCATACAGCGTCGATTCCTCACTCCTGCTTAGTTTCTCATGCGAAACAATTATGTTAAGTACATAAATACACAGCGTTATTAATGTGGTTATATTAATATGGTTCGGCTCTCCACAAACATTCGTTGAGTGCCGATGTTTATTGTTTAGGACATAACTCTCCGATATGAAGTCTGCGCTCATGTTGAATATTTCACTCAATAATATATAGACACAATAAAGAGCAACAGTGATGTTATAATATTAACACTAAATGTTGAAAGTAGAGCAAAAACCTTTATAAGAAGGGCTCGCCTTTGAAACCCAGTCACAGCGCTTCGAATTTACAACTTGTCTCGGCAAACACTTGATCATCAATCATCAGAACATCACACGCACGTGAAGGATTAAAGAAGCCGGCCGAAGTGCATTATGGTAAAAAATACCGGCGACCATAATGCATCGCGCTTGGTTAAACTTCAGATTTCAATCCCCATATTAAAGTTTAGGTCTGCTGCCTTGCTCGGTCGCTTCAGGCGACCTCGCTGCGGCAGCAATTAAGGTTACATTATATGATGAAAACACTGTTTCATCATTTTTTACATTTTTATTGATTTATATTCTGGAGCTGGAGATCTCTCGATTGCCGCAAGTTTTTTTCCAAAATATTAAAATGCGTCCGAAATATAACAAAGAATGTTATAACCACTGATTCGTTCGCCGCGAAAGTTGTAACTGTAATTGACAATATGTAGATAGATGTGATACTCGATACCGGATGTGTGACCTTTAACCTCGCTTGTGTCTTTGTGGTGCACGACAGATCTTCCACTGCATTTTCGTTTGGCGGATTTAGATCGGTCTGTATAGCTATCCCCTTTTTACATTAGCGTTTCGCCGGCATATTAGCAAGTTTTTTCGTGTGGTTTCTCACATGTACAGTTTGTGATATACTGATGATGAGTGAATCTGTGAATGACACCGAAAACCCTTGCCAAAACACACTTTACTAATTTTAATCCTATTACACTTCGAGGTGATAACAGAGAGCGGAAAAACCCTGCCAAATCTAATATCGTCTTTTAGGGTGATTGAAATATTCTCAGATTGTCCCCACAAAAATAGTTTAGAAACGCGCACGTTTTATCCGATTCCCTCCAAACTTTGCCACAATGTTGAACAATGGTACAGGAGCAAAACCGTGTTCGCGTTTTTTTATTTAGTGCCATACTTTTCAAGTTATAGGCATCTATTCTGCCGTTATCCCAGAATTTAGATGAGTCAACTTGTCTGCTTTATATCAAAGCAAATACAATACCTGTCAAAAAACGCGAACAAGGTTTTGTTCTTTGATCATTTGAGATGGGAAATATTATGTTTCGGAAGCTTTTGAGTTAAATCAGAAGCGTTCTAATCTCGTGGCGCAAAGGCCGTCATATTTTCAAAAGCAACCCGTAGCAAGTACAGTTTTTAAAGATGTAGAACTTTTGGCAAGTCGTTAGCTAAGCAATGATTTATCATTATGCATGCAAAATTTGAAGGGGAAAACTTGAAAATTGAGCGCGCGGTTAGCATTTTGGTGAAATGGGTTTCCATCATGTGGAGTAACCTTAAAGTTAATTATAACTAGGGTATCTGCAAGGTAGGGATTGCTGCGGGCATTAAAAGCAAATAGAACTACAGTAAACAGCACAAATTATATCAAGCACAGTGATTACTCGCAGCGACTAGTCAGCTGTGAATGGAACTGAGAAGAAGCAATATAATTATATTGAAGTAGCAAATACCAGGGGTTAAAGGGCAATCAGGGGTGACAGATATTTGTGCGTCGCATTGCATTGACATACAGATAAATTAAGATCAGATTTCATATCAAGTCTGTTTACTGCTAGGCGCATTTACCACATTATATAGACTATATATTTATTTATTATTTATCTATTAACTTTACAATCATACAAAAAATATAACAATGATTGAAGGTATGGTCAGCAGGACATGAGTCCCATGTAAAGACCAACCTGATACAATACAATAAGTAGACATACATTAAAGACAAGGACTAGAACACTATTTACATAGCTATATAAAAAATAATAGTTTAGATTAGAGCAGTAGGTTTTCCAAGTGCGCATTCTGTTAACATCGAAAGAAGAGTCTAATTGAGAAGAGTAGTGAGAATGGAGCTGGAACTTAAAGGATGAAACAGACGAACTGTTACGAATGATTGGAGAGAGATTGTTCCATAGAAAGACAATTCGGTTAAAAAAAAGAGTTTCTAAAAAGAGAGGTTTTGCACGGATTGACTTGAAGCAAGTTGTCTTTGCTTGAACGGGTGCGAGATGAGCGATTAGAAGAAAAGGTGACAAAAGAGGAGATATCTAGGTCGTAGAGGCCTTGTTTGCATTTGAAAAAAAAGATGAGATCCTTTATTTCAAGCCAGTAAGATATAGGCAATAAATTAAGTTTCCTAAGACGCTCAAGAGAAGACAACTCATAATCATGAAGTATCACGGGCCTAAGAGTTTTATACAACAGGCCCCTGGAAGGCAGCAAGAACAAGGCGGAAATAGGCACAAATTTATGGTATGTCTACATTTCTAGCGCTTACTTAGTCTCAATTAAAGGGCGTTTTCCTTTCGCTTAATGATGATATAAGTCGAAACCTGGATATAATAAATGAAAATGAAATTGTTTGGAATATGCATTATTTAGCACTTGATCTAGTATAAGCTATAGGACATAAACGGAAGAATAAACAGTAGTCTATTTCGCCCCTCTCTTCCCTTCATTATAGCGAACCTTCATTATATGGTCCCGCTTACCCGGGATTCAATGAAGTGTGATCTCACTGTGATGTATTTTGAGCAAATGAAATAAGTCGCAATTCATGATATAACAAAATTGCTTGTTACAAATTGTATCAAATTCCATGTTTTAGACAAAAAACAAATGTTGTTGAATGTTATTAATCATCTTCTTCCACTACATAACTTCTAGTGCGTTCCTAATTTCGTTTAAATAATATTTAAAGTTATCTAACTTTTGTTTAGGGCAGAAACACATATTTAAATTGCTCAAAATAGGTCACACTTCATTGAATCCCCGGGTATGCGGGACCATATAAACAGCCCCTTAAAGGAAGGCTTAATATAGTGTATGGACCTGACAAGAAACAGCGTTAAATTTTACACTTAAAACTACAGTATAA
The DNA here is from genome assembly GCA_902702795.2 of Paramuricea clavata. Taxonomy (NCBI): domain Eukaryota; kingdom Metazoa; phylum Cnidaria; class Anthozoa; order Malacalcyonacea; family Plexauridae; genus Paramuricea; species Paramuricea clavata. The sequence continues at coordinate 21,644 of CACRXK020002093.1, forward strand.
ACCACCGATATTGGTATTAGATCTCTATAAACTACCGATATTGGTATTAGATCTCGTAAAGATGACGTCCTCGAAGTATCGTTGTATACGTCTTGTATATACAACGGCTACATTACAAGCTGAGACAACGATTTCAAATTGAATCCTAGAACTCTTCTCAACCATAAATACTTGTCCTAACTTCGATCGTTAGAAGTTATTAATTTCATATACGGTGGATATATAACTGACAGATTTACACATGACATGTTTTAGTTCGGTTGCAGCCGTGATAATGTCCTATACGCTACTACCTTCCCGACGCCTTCGCTCGAAACGTCGAAGTTTCGCTTATATCTTCAGGTAGTTGCATCATATTCCTGACAACGCAGTAAAAGAAAGATGAAGATGAGAAAAAATTGTTTCCGTGAAACTACCGTTTATTTTGTCACATTGCCGTACTAGATCGATTCCGCAGTATTTTACTGTGAGCGAAACCAAAGGACAAAGGCTATTAGTAATATCAGGGGATTAGTAAAGCAGCGTGAGGTTTTGAGTTAAGCTCGAAACGTGAAACTATTTTAGAATATACTAGCAACACGTCCACCCTGCGTTTGAGGTATCAAATGTCACTGACCATGGAAGCATACCTATATAATCGATTTGGTTAAACGAGGTTGATGCTTTGTGATAAAATGAAACTTGGAAAAGTGACATAGAAAAACTTATAACAAAGTGGTCTAACTTCAACACTTATACAATTCTGGCTAGCCATTTTAATAGCTTAAAGGCTAAAGGTTTATTTAAGATTTAACAAAGACTATATATATAAGGAAGTAAAGCAACTGTTCATGCACTTCGCATTCTACTTGTCATATATTCAAAAGCCAATATATTACAAAATATCTTTAAAATCCATGAACGGGTATGAAACAGATTATAATCGAACAACAACTACTGTTCAAAAGGATCAGGAGGTGGACAAATCTTTTTTGTTATGCATTAAATCTCTTTTCATGTTTGTTCTGAATATTGAATTTTGTTACTATTTTTATGTCATTTTAAAAAGGTATTTTTCTAAGCGACCCCATGTTCCTGGAACAGAGAGATCCAAAGAGTTGGCTGAAGAAATCGCTAGAACTTGGAAGGGTTATAATTTCGACCAAGTGGAAATGCCAAAATATAATGTTCTTCTTCCTTATGTTAATCCAAATATTTCAAATAAAGTACAAATTTTGGATACTGGAAACAAGACTGTGCTTGAGTTTTCCGGGAAGGAACAGGTATGTTTTCGTTTTGCAGTGATAATTGATAATTGCCATCATTTGCATTGTTAAAAACAGAATCATCATCACCACCAACTTCATCATTATCATCGCCATTATCATCACCATCGCCATTATCAAAAGTATCACCATTATCATCACATACAGCATCAACATCATCATCGATATTATCACCAAAATGTTCACCATATTAATGATCAATATCACCATTACTGCCATCACCATTATCATCGTAATTGTCATTATCTCTTTTACCATTATTAAATCATCACTGTTATATTAAACCATTATGAATATCTTTATAAAAAAGTTTTCGAAATATATTTCGACACAAATTTATTGATTCTTGTGTATCATTCTATTCGGATGTCGAAGTTGGCAGATCCAAGTGAAGACGATGAGACAATGATTCCTCCATTTCTTGGATATTCGAAACAAGGATCAGCTAGTGGCAAGCTGCTTTATGTGAACTATGGCCGCACAGAGGACTTTGATGTATTAAAGAAGAACTGTAGCATTCCAAACTGTAATGGATACATTGCCATCATGAGATACGGCAAAATATTCCGTGGTGATAAGGTATTTATTTATTTTTTATCTTGTGCCGCTTGTTCAAAGAAGCGGTTCAACCATCGGTCAAAAGTGCTTACAGTTGCGTCGCCATAAGAAAACTGCACATTTTCCTTTCTCTTCAGGTAAAAAATGCTCGCGAATGCGGTGCCGTTGGTGCCATTTTGTACAACGATCCTGCAGACTTTGCCCCAGAAGGCCAGGACAAGGTATATCCTCAATATATCTGGTTGCCAAAGACTGGTGTTCAACGGGGATCTATTTTTACCAGTCGCGGAGACCCTATAACACCTGGACTGCCGTCTATTGATGGCGTTTACCGAATATCTCCCGATGATGCCAGTCTTCCAGAAATCCCAGCAGCGCCCATGCCGTACGGTGACGCTGTAGAAATCATGAAAATTATGGAAGGTAAATCTCGCCTACTGAGACGTCTCGCCTAGTACTGGGACGAACATTCCCGTGTGTCCGTATGGAGTTTTTTTAAATTAACTGCGTTGTAATTTCACCTCGGCAAGCTCAGTAGTGATCAAATTGAGATATAATTAGCGCTTTGAAAACTTGTACATTTCAGTCATGCATCACAAATATTTTAACGAGTTTGGTGTTTTTCATCTTTTAATTTATTTACAAGAAAAATCATTGCTTTGCCAACGTATTTAAGACTTGTTTACAAAACAAAGATAAAACTAAGTAAATTGTTAAATTAAACGATAAAATCTAAAATTTGGTTTCTTGACTTCATCCTGGTACGCGAGCTAAGACCTTATCTAACTCTCGGGTTACACTGCCGGGATCTCGCCAAGCATCATGCCAGCCCGCTTCCTCATATGAACACGATGTAAATCTTTATACTACTACATGGCAACATAATAGGTAGGCTAGGCGGTGACTCGTTAACAAGCCTTTAGTAAAATTGGTTATAAAATTATGTAAAAAAACGTCCATTTATTTTGTTTACATGTAGGTCAAGAAGTCCCAGACAGCTGGAAAGGTACACTCAATATTACCTACAGACTTGGTAATGGAGGATTAAAAGGAAACAACTCCGTTGTGCGAATTGAAGTCAATTTTCCTAACACAGAACAAGATATTTACAACGTCATTGGCACCATATATGGCAGGGAAGAACCGGATCGTTGGGTATTGATAGGAAATCATAGGGACGCTTGGGGATTTGGTGCTGTAGATCCTTCCAGTGGGACAGCGGCCATGATGGAAATTTCACGTGGCTTGAGCATGTTATTAAAACAAGGTAATTGTTCTAATGTAGTTGCCATTTTAAAATATCATTCGAGAGCGTTCTCAGTGGTGCCTAAATTACGAAACCATTAAATAAACAATGCTTTTAACTAAGCCACAAATGAGAGATTCCATCATCCCAGGCGCATGTCTCTGTCCTATTACCTATCCCAAAATTAAAATAAATCAAGAATGAATCACGTCACGTAAACTGATTAAAGTTAGAAAATAAAGAAATACAAAATAAAAATAACGAAGTAAAACGTTACTTCTCAAAACGACTTCGTTCCAAGTAAAAGTTTACTTTGTTACATGCTCACTTCTCAAACATAGTACTCAAGTACAGTAACAGGGTACATTTACTTCGTTACTTGACACCACTGAGCGTTCTATATTTCCCGTTTCGTTTTAAATAGTTGAAAACGAATGGATTCTTTACCATAGCGATTGCGCCATCCAGTGACGAACAATGATTGACCAGAATGTGTCATTGTCTTTTCAGTGTTCCGAAAATCTCACTGTTCTCTACGTTATTCAGTTACTTATAGTTTTGGCACACATACTGTATGCATATATGATGGATCGATGCATGACCGTTAGTTGTTTGTCCGTCACTCGCCTTGGGCTTGGTCATACTTCACTGAAAGAATGTTCGTCGACGTTAACTGTATATAACTAAATAAATGTTTTTCTATTGTGTTACAACGCAATCATCAAGATCTGGAAAACTGTTTTAATTAAAGAGGTTTCTTTTGACAGTCTCTCTAATCCTGTAGTTTTAGATACTCTAAAACACTTAGCTGTATTTATAACTTTGCATGACATGGCTTGTTCCTTGGTTCGACCGAAACTGTCCTTTGCGATAGGATCTAAATTTCAGTGATAATAATTTTACTTACGTTTGGGCAGGTGCGTTGTGTGATTCTTCGAGTCGCGTTTCCTCGAGGCCTAGGATCGTATCGTAATTTTGTTAGTTTAGGTTTTAAGTACATAGTTAAATATTTTTACATGTTTTCGCTCGCTACTCTGATTTAAGTAAATTAATGCAAAGGGTCGTGAATTGAAATACACCCTTCCGGAAAGTATGTCACTTTGGCTCTATAGCCTCGTTTTCGCGTATGTGACATAAGTTAAAGCCTCATCTCAATCACGAAAACGAGGCACTACAGCAAAGGTGCACATGATGTACCTTCCACGACGGTGTATTCGAAACGGCTTTGCATTTATTTACACTTAAACCAGAGTAGCGAACGAAAGCACATGCCTTATGTTTTTGCTAACTTTATCATTGTACAAATCTATGAAGGTTGGCGTCCCCGGCGTACCATTAAGTTCTGTAGTTGGGGAGCAGAAGAAGCAGCTTTGATTGGCTCTAATGAATGGGTGGAGGAACACGAACGAGCTTTGTCAACCAAAGGCGTCACTTACATCAACATTGATGTTTCAGTTGCTGGTACTCACATGCTAATTTTGAAAGGATCTCCCCTGTTCGAGACCGTCATTGCACAAACTGTTAAAAATGTTGAAGATCCACATCTCAATAAAAGCGACGGAAAACGACAGACCGTGTACGAAAGATTGGTAGAAGTCTCTCATTCTAGTGATGGTAGAATTCCATTTGGTAGTCTCGGATCTGGGTCTGATTATGCTAGTTTTTATCAATTTGTGGGTAAGAACCTTACAATAGATTGTTTACACAATCTATTTTGCAGATTATTGACAATGTTTATTGACGCTGTAAAACTGACGCCATATATAGTTATAGAGCAAAATAGCATAATTTTACAAATAAAGTACTAAATATACTTTTTAAGTTTTTGCCGCTTGAGAAACGCATCAAATATTAAAAAAATGAATATAATCGTAACCAAGTGGAAAATAATATTTATTAGTTTTGAGCGCGTGTTACGTAACATACAAAAGATTCTCCTCTTAATAGAAGGGTACAGTACATACATTACAAAATTCTGGCTTAAACTGGATCTTGTTCAATAACCAATGCTAATGAAAATCCAACAAGTTACATTAGCAATTCTCCTGTATCTAGTTTTGCCAAGTCACCTATCACACAAACTCAAGTACTAAGTCTGTTTTTAACACTTGACAAGTATCAAAGCCTCTTTTGATATTCCAAATGCAATGATAAAAAAGATAGCCCCAATAATCTCACCTGTGTTTACAAATATATATATATGAATAATACGGGTATTGGTCCAGGCATTCTAAAGATTTCACGAGTTACACCCATATACAAATCTGGTACAATTAAAAATCCAAGTAACTATCAACCATCAGTCTTGTCAGCTTTTTCAAAAATACTGGAAAAAATATCAATTTGGATTTAGAAAAGGTTATTCGACAGAACAAGCGATACTTGAAATTACAGATACCTTAAAAACTACAACTGATAAAAAAGAAATAACGTGTGGACTATTCTTGGATTTTTCGAAAGCCTTTGATACTGTCAATCATTATCTAAACTTGACAAATATGGAATACGTGGGACCCAGTTGGATTGGTTTAAGAGTTATTTAATGAATAGGAAACAGTATGTACGGATTGGTAATAGTGATTTAGAAATGCTTACAATGACTTGTGGAGTTCCGCAAGGTTCAACTCTCGGACCATTATATTATTCTTAATTTATATAAATGACATGCCTAATTGCAGTACCAAACTTTCATTCCGAATATTCGCAGACGACACAAATGTATTTTACTCAAACACAAGTATTGAAGATGTTGAAAACGTTATGAATATAGAAATTGAAAAAATATTTCGTCACTGTGCTACAAATAAGCTTTCAATTAATTTGGAAAAGACAAATTTTATGGTTATCACTAACTCAAATAAGAAAGTTAGAGATATAGACCATTTTCATAAATGGCTGCCGATTAAAAATTCTTTTATGTGCATATAAGTGGGCCCAACTAGAAGGGCCGGATTAACCACGTGACAGATGTGGCATATGCCGCGGGCCTCGCGCTTATGGGGGCCTCACGCTTTACTGTGCCACGCCCATTTTTACGAGAACACGCCTATTTTCTATTGGGACTCGCGAATTTAGGGACCCTAGGCTTGGCAGTTGACCACAGCAAAATATACAATATTCGTATGCATCGGTAATCTCCAGTTGCGCTGAGCTGTTATATATAATCCTGTTTATACTTGTTGACCCAACAACTGGGCCAGGCAGGCAATTGTTTATAATTGATGCCAATCAATTGAAAGCAATATTTAACAATTTCGTGTGTCTTTGAATTCAAAGGTTTTCAAAATGGGGCTCGCGCTAAAATCTGCCACGGGCCTCGCGCGACGTTGATCCAGCTCTGCCAACTAGCCTCGTTTGTGGGTAGAAATTCCTTTGAAATCTTAACATGAGTACGAGGCTAGTTGGGCCAATTATATGCACATAAAAGAATTTTTAATCGGTAGCCATTTATGAAAAGGGTCTATACGGATTAAAAACATTGTTAAAAGAGACTTTAATAAATATCTTGGTATATATATTGATAATAATCTAAATTGGAAGTATCAGATCGAACACGTAAATAGTAAAATTGCTAAAAACACTGGAATAATTAATAAAGTTAGATGTTACATAGATTTGAAAATGCTTAGTCCCTTCCTTACCATATAAAAAAGTCAAATTCAGTTTCTGTTTTTAAGAATAGGTATAGTCAATTCCTTATTTATTCGCAAATATGCATGCCTACACAGTTCTGTTATGTCGCCGTCATATACTTTTATATAATAATATGATACATATATACAGTGATCAACTCGAAAGCATTTTGCTACTTTGATCACTGTACACGTTTGTTTAATATAGTAATTTTAATATGTGGGTTTTGGTTTTGTAACTATATAATTTTTCTGAATGTTATCCTTGGTTTATATACATGTGAAATAAATGTGATTCTGATTGTATTAGAGAGCGGGCATTTAATCGACCATTTATGGTTATTAATTTCAGTGAAAATCTCAACCCACGGTAAAAATGCATGGAACGTTTTTAGCCGGTCAGCAAGATGATCAAAATTTATATTCTTTTTGTAGGCGTGCCATCGTTAGATATGTACTACCTCGGTGAGGGCATCTATCCAGTTTACCATAGTGTTCACGACACGTACAAATGGCTTCAAGGTTTGGTAGACACAGACTTCTCATATCATCTTACGGTTACGCAAGTAGCAGCAAGAGCACTGATGTCGACCGTTGACAGCATCGTACTGCCACTTGATGTCCGCCAATACGCTAAATCCTTGCGAAAATCTTTCAAGAATTTGAATGATACATATGGCATGGAACTACGCCAGAATAACATCACCTTACATTACATCGATACGGCAATTATCAGGTAAGACCATTGTATATTTTTCCTTGACGATTTTCCCTTTTTATTGTATCTTAGTGAAAACGATGATATTAATCTTAGTCTTCACTAAACCATGACCAGGCCATGTTTACAATTATGAGCGCGAAAACGCAAGTCATGCAGGCAAAACGCTAAGACGTTAATTTTTCACTCAAAATGGCGAGAACCCGAGACGATAATTTTCACATGTGAAAAATATCGTCCGCCTTGAGCATACGATTTTTATTCCACCTATTTACTACAGGGAAATCTCTATACTTACATACAATAAATTATACTATAAACACATAATAACCTCATGCTTTTTTATTAACCAAAAAATTATATTTCCCAAATATTGTTTCAACATGAAGTATTAAACTACAGCTGACTGAACGCTGGCTCGTATTAAGTGGTAATTATCATTTTCTTTTTTACATTTTTGTGCAGAATTGCAAAAATAATTTTAAAAATTAGTACTTTTAATTTCAGAAATATAAAATTTGATTTAATTTATAAAATGAATACCCTTGCCGCGGGCTATCGATCGGACAGTGCATGCAGACCAGTTGGGTATTGCCGTTGGGTCTCTCCTCATTTTAACACTAATATCAAACAAATCAATTTGTTTTCTTCATGCATTTGCAGGTTCAATAACGCATCTGTGAAATTCCATGAAGAGGTAGACAAAGCCATCAAAAGTAAGAACGAGATTGAACTCCGTGGTCTAAATGACAGGATGGTGAACGTAGAAAAATCCTTCATTTACAGTCTTGGTCTTCCAAATCAAAAATTCAACCGTCACGTTATTTTTGCGCCACCTTTCAACAACAATTATGCCAGTGCCCATTTCCCTGGGATATCTGATCTCATGTTTCCGAGCAATAAGACTGAGAAAGACTGGGGGGAAATACGAAGACACATTTCCATTGTATTCAAATCAATCATGTCTGCAGCAGAGACGCTAAATGAAGACGCAAAGTAAAATTTTTTATATACGTAAATCAGTAAGTCACCAAACTTTAAAAACTGCAGCATTAATTATAGTAAGATTTCTTCCTATAATCACCCGTGAAAGAAGTTAACACAAACTGTTTGCTAGTATAGCTATACATATATGGGATCGCAGTAATTGGCTCAAGCTGTTGCGATTGCCCTGCCAGTTTTTTGTGTTAACGTTGTTTAAATCTGGCAAAGTTAATAAATAAATAAATATAGAATATGTTTCTATATAGAAACAGAGTCACATTAAAAAAGATTGCCAATAATAAAACATTAATTAAAATAGTAAAAAAACTTTCAATATAATTTTTGTCAATACTGCACTTCCTCTATTTAGCCCCCCCCCCATCCCGCTGGGAGCATACTTGAAGGGGAGGCGGGCTAGATAGATGGAGGTGGATAAGATGTTGTGAAGCTTAGATTTTGTTCGTTTACTGTAAATGCCTCTGTTCCCCATTTTTAATAGTATAAGCCAATTTGGCGTTGGAACTTCTCTTCTCATTGATTAAGAATAAAATGTCTAAAAAATCATATGGCAGCACTAAATAGAGACCTCTGTCGGCAGGGAAGGAAGACATATTCAAAAAGGAAACGCGCTATGCCTGGCTCGTCTACTCTGTCTGAGTATCGGTTTATGCGAATATAATATTTTGAAAAAGGGGGAAAAAAAGTAAAAGAATAAGGCTATATAGCCTTAACTCTTTGTCCATTTTAGCCACTTTTTTATTTTTAAAAAAGGGGAAAAAAAAGAGCAAAAAAGTAAGGCTATATAGCCTTAACTTTTCGTCTATTTCTAGCCACTTTTTCAAAAATGAAAAAGTGGGCAAAAATGGCAGAAAATAAGGCAATAGCCTTAACTTTTTGTCCATTTTTAGGCACTTTTTTATTTTTGGAAAAAGGGGAAAAAAGTAAGGCCGTAGCCTTAACTTTTCGTCCATTTTTAGCCACTTTTTTTATTCTTGAAAAAGCCGGGCAAAAAAGGGTAAAAGAATAAGGCTTTATAGAATTAACATTTTGTCCATTTTTAAAACATATTTTTCATTTTTGGAAAAAGGGGCAAAAAATGGTAAAAACAAATAAGGCTATAGCCTTAACTTTTGGTGCATTTCTAGCCACTTTTTCAAAAATGAAAAGTGGTTAATTAAAAATGGCAGAAAGTAAGACTATAGCCTTAACCTTTTGTCCATTTTTAGCCACTTTTTCATTTTTGAGAAGGGTGCAAACAAAAGGGCAAAAAATAAGGCTATAGCCTTAACTTTACGTCCATTTTTAGCCACTTTTTTCATTTTTGAAAAAGGAGGGGAAAATGGTAAAAAAATAACGCTTTAGCCTTAACTTTTCTTCCATTTTTAGCCATTTTTTCATTTTTGAAAAAGGGGCAAAAAATGGTAGAATAATAAGGATATTTTTTATTTTAATAAAGCTTTATTTGCATGACCTAATTACAGGTATTGCTAAGCGTATATAAAGGTAACAGTTAACTAGTATAAAAGACTAGTTAACTAACGAAAAACAAAAATATACTGTTATTTACATTTGTAATATTAAATGTAAAAGAGTATATAAAATAGGAAAGATATATGATAAATACAAATATCAAAATTTAAGAAAGGATTATAAAAAGAGTATAATATAAAAAAGGAAAGGAAGTATATCCGAAAATAGATCTGTTACCACAGGGTCTTTCAACGACATAAGATCACTTAATAATTTTCTCTTTAATTCATCAGTGATGCTCATTTGGAAATAGTCTTTTAGGATGTTGTGCGAGTTATTTCGCAAATTCTCGTATTTTTCGCATTCAAATGAAAAATGAAATTCATCTTCAACTGCGAGTTTATCGCAGTATTTACACAGTCTCTCCTGTCGAGGTACATCGCTATAACGACCGAACTCAATTTCTAGTTTATGATTACTTATACGAAATTTTGAGAACAGTCTTCTTTGGTTAGGGTCTTTAATGATATTTAGATATTCTTCTAAGTTATAGTGTTTTTTAAATGTAGAGTAAAATGACAATTTACTAGAGTTTTTAATTTGATGTTTCCAAAATGATGTGTAGTTATCTTTAATGGTTTTTACAAAGTCGTGTATGTTTGTATCCTGGACAATTTTTTCAATCTCTATTGTATCTTCGATATTAGGATGAAACTTTTTAATAATGCTTGCAGCATTAGAATAGAATGAATCTTTACCGTTTGAGTAAAGTCTTTTTGACAGGTAAAAAGTTTGTTTCGCTATACTTGTATCTGGTAATTGACTAAGGTGGTTAATGTAAGAAAATAATCTTTTGAATATGGGGATTAATAGAGGGAATTTACCTAATTCACCCCTACTAGCGATATTGCTTGCTTTCCTGTTCACACCTAAATAGAGTTTGCAAAATTTCAGATGTGTTTTCTCAGTACTAGTTTTGTCCCATTTAGTAAAATCGTTGTTACCATAGGCTCCCCAAACCTCAGAATTATAAAGCAAGATTGGAGGGACTATGCCATCAAAGATTTTTATTGCAAGTTGTGGTGTAAGTTTCTGAAAATCAAGATTTTTCCGTATTTTAAAATAAGGCATGCATAGCCTTTTCACTCAGTTGCTGAGTCGCAACTGAAAATTTAGTGTTAGGAGTTAGTTTTAGACCGAGATAAGTGTATTCGTTTGTAATATCAATACGTTTATCTCCCAAGAAAAAGTCGAGTGATTGTAGTTTGGACGGTTATGTTTTTGTAGAATCATAACTTTGTTTTTTTTTCAAATTAATATTCATTATAGCCATCTTTTGCTGCATTCATTGAGGGAGTCTAAACAATTTTGGAGACCAGATTTTGATCTTGATAGTATGACAAGATCATCCGCATATAGTAGACTACTTAGTCTCGTTCCATTTGCTAAAAGAAATGGGTCTGGGTTTACTTTTTCAAATAGATTAGGAAGTTCGTTTATATATAGATTAAAGAGAAGGGGGCTGAAAACACAACCTTGGCGTACACCTCGATTGTAAGAGAAGAACGGTGTTCTATGACCCGATACTTTCACTGCACACCGAGTATTAGAGTACAGATCCTTTATTAGATCATAGAAGCGTCCTCCAATTCCATTTTCTAATAGTTTCAAATAAAGACCTTCGTGCCAGACAGAATCAAAGGCCTTTTTAAAATCAATAAAACATGCGTAAATTATTTCATTATTTTGATTAACGTATTTATCATGCAACGTTTTTAAGGTAAGAATATGATCGGCTGTTCTGTTATTTGGTAGAAAACCAATTTGAGCAATTCTTTAGTTTTTGAAAAGTTCATCAGTCTTCATCAGAGGACAGTTCATCAGAGGACAGAGCAGAAGAACTTTCCTAACGAGCATGATACGCATATTCCTCGGTAATTACTTGGGTCTAATTTGTTCCCTGATTTAAAAATTGGTGAGATAAGTCCTTCACACCATAAAGTTGGGAACTTTCCCGATTTCATTATTGTGTTGAATACTTTTATAGAACCATTGGCAAGGATATCAACAATATATTTTATCATTTCGTTGTTGATTTTATCTGAGTGTGCAGCTTTTTTAGATTTTATTTTCTTAGCTGTTTTTATTATTTCTTGAATTGTTATTTCCGTATCAAGCTCATTGAGATTTTTCGAATTTTCCTTTTGTTTCAATTTTCCGATAATTATTTCTTGTTCTTCACTAAGATGGTGATCACAATGTAGTTGTTCAAAATGTGAGTACCATTCATGATTTTTTGGTGCGTTTTCAGAATTAGTTTCAGTATTAAGGTCGTCTGTCAAGTTCTTTAGAGTTTTCCAGAAAAGGTTAAAATCATTTTGACTAGCTGTTTCTAGCTCATTCATCTTTTTGTTGTGAAATTCATTTTGTTTCAGCTGTAGAGTTGCCTTATATGATTTCAAGGCATCATGGTAGTTTTTTCTAAGTTCAACATTGGTAGGATCTCTATGTTTTAAATTAGATAATTTCCTTAAATCATGTCGTTTAATTCTACAGTCTTTATCAAACCATTTCTTTTGAGCAACGTTAGTAATTTTTCTTCTTCGTTTGCTCTTTTTAATGTTCAAACTTTTTTCGATGTTTCAAGTAAGATGTTGCATTTCTTGTGATCTTAATAATTCTCTAAAGTTATTTTTAGATTGGTTATCCCAAATGTATTGGTTTGGTAATTTAGTCATTTCAATATTACATCGAGGATTGGTATCTGGGTTTTCGTTTGTCGGACGGATACCAACCCATGTAACAATTTGACTATGGTCAGATAGGTCATAGGTATGTTGGTGGTTTTACAACAAAATAATTAGTATTTCTAAATAATTCCTGATCACATATGATGTAATCAACTACATTTACACCATCGAAATTTTTTTGACTTTTTACCTTTTTTCAAATTTGGTTCTGGTTAGTAGAGTGATGCCACCTGATTTGCGACATGCCCGGTTGGTACGAGGTTTTGCAGTATCAGAGACAAACGCATAATATTAACTTTCACGTCTTTTTCGCTTACACAGCTGGAAAAACTTGCTTTTTTTGTCCACGGACTGTCTATATATGCAAGAATGAGGCATCGACAGAAAACCTATTGAACGTAGAATCCAAAAATACAATTTTCAGACCGTGACAAATTCTAGTTTTTGCCACAAGGGGCCTTGGAATTCAATTGAACATAAGATTCGAAAACGCATAATATTAACTTTCACGTCTTTTTCGCTTACACTGCTGGAAAAACTTGCTTTTTATGTCCACGGACTGTCTATTTATGCAAGAATGAGACATCGACAGAAAGCCTATTGAACGTAGATTACAAAAATACAATTTTCAGACCGTGACAAATTCTAGTTTTTACCACAAGGGGCCTTGGAATTCAATAGAACATAAGATTCGAAAACGCATAATATTAACTTTCACGTCTTTTTCGCTTACACTGCTGGAAAAAACTTGCTTCTTATGTCCACGTACCGTCTATTTATGCAAGAGTGAGGCATCGACAGAAGCCTATTAATCATAGATTCCAAAAATACAATTTTCAGACTAGCCCAAATTCTAAATTTTGCCACAAGGGGCCTTGAAATTCAATAGAACATAAGGTTCGAAACGGAATAATATTAACTTTCACGTCTTTTTCGCTTACACAGCTGGAAAAACAGCTGGAAAAACTTACTTTTTATGTCCACGGGCTGTATATTTATGCAAGAACGAGGCATCGACAGAACGCCTATTGAACGTAGATTCCAAAAATACAATTTTCAGACCGTGACAGATTCTAATTTTTTCCACAAGGGGCCTTGGAATTCAATAGAACATAAGATTCGAAAACGCATAATATTAACTTTCACGTCTTTTTCGCTTACACAGCTGGAAAAACTTGCTTTTTATGTCCACGGACAAATCTAGTGATGCACGAGTAAGGCATCGACAGAAAGCCTATTGATCATAGATTCCAAAATTACGATTTTCAGACTGGCCCAAATTCAAGTCTCTGCCACAGGAGCTTTGAAATTCAATCGAACATAAGGTTCGAAACGGCATAATATTAACTTTCACGTCTTTTTCGCTTACGCAGCTGGAAACACTTGCTTTTTATGTCCACGTGTTACGAGGCTTTATTTAATTTAAGTAGTGAATCGTTACAATCAACCTCTAATAACTATCAGTTTTTAATATAATGTTCGTCTTCTCGTAGTAGTTTCCTAAAGTTCACTGAGAATCCACTGAGATATCATGCACTGAAAGATCATCCACTCACTGAGAGGTCATCCACTGACAAATTTGGGTTGTGCACGCACTTTTATACTAACGGTTGAGGGATCTTTGTACACGTGATGTAGCAAGTGGTGTGAGTTGTATCCAGCCAATCAACGTTGAGGTTTAAAAGTGTGGGTTGGCGTTGCTAGCTCGTTCCAGCTCTCAAATTCTGTTTATTTAAGACGTTGTCGCACTGGTCGAGTTGGTTCGCTGTTCAATCGATCAATATTAAAATATGTTCACAACTTAAAGTACTCATCAAAATATCATAGTAAAACCTTCAAACTATACCTATGTGAACCTTACTTTACCTACTAAACTAAATTCACTTACAATTTTGTTGAACCAAAATTTTGATGACGTAATGTTATCATTACTCAACCGCGCGAAATATACCGAAGAATGATTGACAGAAAGGCCCTAAGCATGCACATTTTCATGTCAGAGAAGAACCAGCCTTGGACTTTGAATTATGTAAACACAACAGTCCACCATGCAAGGTTATCGTCCAACTTTGACAAATTATTTATCTTGCCTAATGGACAGATAATTGACACTTTTACGCAAGTCCGAAATGATATATACTTTATCTGAGTTTTACAGCAAAAATGCTCATTATCTCTCCATTTGACGTAACTAATATCTATAATTACCTGGGGTGCAAATTGAGCTATTTTGATACTATTTAGATATACTTTCGTAACAGAGGGTCCTGAAGGGGTAAAATGGGAACTGGGATTGATCTATTTTTAGACTGGGAAAATGGGATTCGGGTTGCTGGGACTGGGATTTGGCCACTGGGAATGGGAAATGAAGTCCTCAAAAATGGGAATGGGATTGAGGTAATGCGAGTCGATTCCCAATTTTTCTGCGTTTTGAGTATTTTAAAATACAGTTTTGATCCGTTTTTGGTGTCTTTGGTCATGATTTTTGTTGTTAACTATATTATTCACAGCACTACCTGCGAACAGGGATACTCTGGTGCCCGGAATTCTGGGTTTTATGATTATGCGTGTCTCAGAATGCTGCAAATGCCATTTCCGGGATTCAAATTTAAAAATTTTCCGTGCCTTCGGCACGGCCCCCCCGTAATATTTCATAAAATGTCCGCCACTTGCTTAAAAAGGTCTTAAAACTGTTTATTCTACCGATAAATAAAGGGGTTTTTATTGACTGGGATTTCAATAACTGGGACTGGGATTTCTAATAAAAATCCAACTGGGACTGGGATTTTGCCAAAATTTTAGGTGGGAAATGGGATTGGGACCCCCCTTCAGGACCCTCGTAACACACGTACCGTCTATGTATGCAAGAATCAGGCATCGACAGAAAGCCTATTGAACGTAGATTCCAAAAATACAATTTTGAGACCGTGACAAATTCTAGTTTTTGCCACAAGGGGCCTTGGACTTCAATAGAACATAAGATTCGAAAACGCATATTAACTTTCACGTCTTTTTCGCTTACAGAGCAGGAAAAACTTGCTTCTTATGTCCACGTACTGTCTATTTATGCAACAGTGAGGCATCGACAGAAGCCTATTGATCATAGATTCTAAAAATACAATTTTCAGACTAGCCCAAATTCTAATTTTTGCCACAAGGGGCCTTGAAATTCAATAGAACATAAGGTTCGAAACGGCATATATTAACTTTCACGTCTTTTTCGCTTACACAGCTGGAAAAACTTACTTTTTATGTCCACGGACTGTATATTTATGCAAGAACGAGGCATCGACAGAAAGCCTATTGAACGTAGATTCCAAAAATACAATTTTCAAATCGTGACAGATTCTAGTTTTTGCCACAAGGGGCCTACAATCGCGTGCAAAAATTGTTGAGACAAGCGATTTATTGCCCCTCTCCCTCCTGTAACAATGGTTTTTGCCCCCCCCCCCCTCCCCCTTGTGCAATGTTGTTAAAACAATTTTCAGGTCAGGGCTTATCAAATAATATGTTTTCAACATTGTTAGTGGGGGGAGGGGGGCACGCACGTGAAAAAAATCACCAAAATGTGAAGAGTCTCACTATTTTTGCACGCGATTGTCTATGTAGTTTCGAGTAATGATAATTCTAATACGGTTATTTCGCTTTGCTGTAAATAAGAAGCATAACTGCCTTTGCTTACTGTTACTATGTGTTTGGCGTGTGCCTAAGGATTTTCCCTACAGTGTGTAAAATTGTGACGTCACATTGACGTTATCGTGACGTCATAAATGACCGTAAATAGTTCATAAATTGAACGCGTCCCGCTTGAGTATGAAAACAGTTAGGACAAGATGCCATTGACAAGCAGATCACGTCAAAAAAGTTTGAACAATTTTCCGAAAGAGTTAAAAGCACGACGATGAATTTGTCAAAAAGTACTATCGACTGAATTATTATATCGATGAACAAGCGTGTTGCAATGTTCAGTGAGAAACGGAGGAGAACAATTGAAGTATTAAATTTATTAAGTGTTTCTATATTACAATGTTTTTCCTTATTTATACAGTTTATATTGGCAGAGCCTTTTGACTTCAATTACTGTTTTAGATGCTTAATAGTGACGAATGGATTAAGTACACACTTCTACCATGCATATTCAATAAAAGTACTATGCGAAAACTCAACGATTTATTGCCTCCGCGTGAAAATTATTTTGAAGACCTTATACATGCATACAAACTAAATAGAACTCAATTTCAACACGTTACGCACACGTTACGCCACACGTTACGCCTTTCAGTATATAATAATCTATATAGACTATAGAGATATAATAATCTATTTAATATATATTTCTAAACTCACAAGAGTTAGCAAAAAGCTTTATTATCATAACTATTTTACTACGAATTTACAAAACATGAAAAGGGATAAATAATTTAATAAATAGGAAAAGTAAAAACAGACGTGTCATCAGTGCGGTTAAAAGACCAAACAACAATGGTATTTCGAAGAACCCTGCAGAAATTTCAAATATATTCAATCAACACTTTGCTTCAGTTGGACAAAAGTTGGCGTCAAGCCTTCCCCAATCTAGTCGAGATTTTCGCGAATACCTAACCACACCGACATATTCTGGTCATTTTATTTCGACCCAGTTACTCCCGCTCAGGTAGAGACTGAGATTAATTCCTAATAATAAAGCAAGCGGACTGTACTCTTTTCCAATAAGAATTATGAAATGTGCTAAAAGTATTATCTCAGGACCATTAGCTAAATTAATGAATTTGTCGATAGAAACGGGTATATATCCGTCTAAACTAAAATATGCAAAAATTATACCTGTCTATAAGAGTGGAGAGGAAGAAAATCCAACAAATTATAGACCGATATCTTTGCTTTCAAATATCAATAGGATCTTTGAGAAATTAATGTATAATAGACTTAAAACGTTTATTGACAAACATAATATCTTAATACCTTCACAGTATGGTTTCCGAGAAAAGCATTCTGTTGAACATGCACTGCTAGATATTATTAACAAAATCCAATCTAATATGGATGAAAAACAATTTTCATGCGGAATTTTTATCGACTTGCAAAAAGCCTTTGATACCGTAAATCATGAAATATTATTACAAAAACTAAACCATTATGGAATAAGAGGTATTGTAAACAACTGGTTTTCTTCCTATCTATTAGAAAGGTCTCAGACTACCAAAATTAGCCCAAAAATATCAGAAAGAGTAAAAGTATGCTGTGGTGTTCCACAAGGATCTATATTGGGACCTCTATTGTTTCTAATATATATTAATGACATACACAATTCTTCTAGTAAATTTAATTTTTTCTTATTTGCTGATGACACCAATCTGCTTTATTCGGATAAAAACCTAAGGACCCTCGAAAATATGGTAAACAAGGAATTAGAAAACGTAAGTGACTGGTTATTCGCAAATAAACTAAGCTTAAACATTGCAAAGTCAAACTTTGTTATCTTTCATACTTACCAAAAAAAGGTTAATTATATTCCTAATCTAAAAGTTTTTGACCATAATACTCACCAATATGTATCTCTAGAACATAAGAATTATGTTAAATATTTAGGTATACTAATAGATAGTAATTTAACATGGAGATACCATATAGACTATATTACTTTAAAGATAAGTAAAACCATTGGCATCATTTCAAGGATCAGACATTTTGTTCCATTTGGTACACTTTTAAATATATACCGCTCCCTGATACATCCTTATATTTCTTTTGGTTTAACAGTATGGGGTCAAACAAATAAAACAAACCTTAACAAGGTTCTTTTACTTCAGAAACGTGCCATTAGATTGATGTATTTTACCCCTTATAGAGAACATGCAATACCACATTTTGTTACATCAAATATATTACCGGTTAGCATGCTTTATTACGAAAAAATAGCATTATTAATGCATGATATTACAAACAAATTAGCCCCATCCAATATTATAGATCTTTTTACGCCGATCAAAGCAATTCACTCGTACAACACTAGGTCTGCAGCTGCAAATAAACTTTATTTCAAACACTCAAGACTTAAACAAACGAATGAATCTTTTAGCGTGATGGGATTAAAAGTATGGAACGAGATACCAGAAGATTTCAGGGATCTGAGTAGAAATATATTCAAAACAAAATTGAAGAAAAAGCTTTTTCAGGTTCTGGAGCATGAGGACATCTACATTGATTTATCAACACTAATAAAAACAATTAATTTACAAAAATAATACATATTTTTCTTTCTAATAACCTAATAATTAAATACGTTAGCTTTAGTTTTAACACTTATTCAAAATGAACTCTATAGATTATAGGCTTACAGTAAAACTGGGATTGATATAAACATCATATATCAGTCCTAGTTTAAATATTTGCAGATATATAGTATCGAGTTAATATTTACTTTTAATCTCTAAATAACATGCATGCAGTTATTATTTGATATTAACATCATTATATATTTAAAAAAATTGTTTTGAAAATCATACACTACCCGCCGCGAATAGCTTTGCTAATTGCGGGATCGTGTAATCAAAATGTATTATTTAACTAAACTATTTGATTAAATTTTGATTTGATTTGATTTGATTTTGAACTTACTCTTCGAAACATAGAATTTACTCTTCAAAACTTAGAATTTACTCTTCAAATATCGAATTTACTCTTCGGAACTTAAAATTTAGTCTTCAAAACTTAGAATTTACTCTTCAAATCATAGAATTTACTCTTCTAAATATCGAATTTACTCTTCAAATCTTGGAAGTTACTCTTCAAACTTAGAATTTTCTCTTCAAATCTTAGAATTTACTCTTCGAAACATAGAATTTACTCTTCAAAACTTAGAATTTACTCTTCAAAACATCGAATTTATCTTCAAATCTTGCAATTTACTCTTCAAACTTAGAATTTTCTCTTCAAAACATCGAATTTACTCTTCGAAACATAGAATTTACTCTTCAAAACTTAGATTTACTCTTCAAAACATCGAATTTACTCTTCAAACCTTGGAATTTACTCTTCAAACTTAGAACTTTCTCTTCAAATCTTAGAATTTACTCTTCGAAACATAGAATTTACTCTTCAAAATTTAGAATTTACTCTTCAAAACATCGAATTTACTCTTCAAATCTTGGAATTTACTCTTCAAAACTTAGAATTTACTCTTCAAAACATCGAATTTACTCTTCAAATCTTGGAATTTACTCTTCAAACTTAGAATTTTCTGTTCAAATCTTAGAATTTACTCTTCGAAACATAGAATTTACTCTTCAAAACTTAGAATTTACTCTTCAAAACTTAGAATTTACTCTTCAAAATATCGAATTTACTCTTCAAATCTTGGAATTTTCTCTTCAAAACTTTGAAATTACTCTGCGAAACATAGAATTTACTCTTCAAAACTTAGAATTTACTCTTCAAATATCGAATTTACTCTTCGGAACTTAAAAATTAGTCTTCAAATCTTAGAATTTACTCTTCTAAATATCGAATTTACTCTTCAAATCTTGGAATTTCCTCTTCAAATTTAGAATTTTCTCTTCAAGTCTTAGAATTTACTCTTCGAAACATAGAATTTACTCTTCAAAACTTAGAATTTACTCTTCAAAATATCGAATTTACCCTTCGGAACTTAAAATTTAATCTTCAAAACTTAGAATTTAGTCTTCAAATCTTAGAATTTACTCTTCTAAATATCGAATTTACTCTTCAAATCTTGGAATTTACTCTTCAAACTTAGAATTTTCTCTTCAAATATTAGAATTTACTCTTCGAAACATAGAATTTACTCTTCAAAACTTAGAATTTACTCTCCAAAATATCGAATTACTCTTCAAATCTTGGAATTTACTCTTCAAACTTAGAATTTTCTCTTCAAATATTAGAATTTACTCTTCGAAACATAGAATTTACTCTTCAAAACTTAGAGATTTACTCTTCAAAATATCGAATTTACTCTTCAAATCTTGCAATTTACTCTTCAAACTTAGAATTTTCTCATCAAAACTTACAATTTACTCTTCGAAACATAGAATTTACTCATCAAAATATCGAATATACTCTTCAAATCTTGGAATTTACTCTTCAAATTTAGAATTTTCTCTTCAAAACTTAGAATTTAGTCTTCAAAATATCGCATTTACTCTTCAAAACTTGGAATTTACTCTTCAAAATATCGAATTTACTCTTCAAATCTTGGTATTTACTCTTCAAACTTAGAATTTTCTCTTAAAATATTAGAATTTACTCTTCGAAACATAGAATTTACTCTTCAAAACTTAGAATTTACTCTTCAAAATATCGAATTTACTCTTCAAATCTTGGAATTTACTCTTCAAACTTAGAATTTTCTCTTCAAAACTTAGAATTTACTCTCTTCAAAATATCGAATTTACTCTTCAAATCTTGGAATTTACTCTTCAAACTTAGAATTTTCTCTTCAAAACTTAGAATTTACTCTTCAAAATATCGAATTTACTCTTCAAATCTTGGAATTTACTCTTCAAACTTAGAATTTTCTGTTCAAAACTTAGAATTTACTCTTCAAAATATCGAATTTACTCTTCAAAACTTGGAATTTACTCTTCAAACTTAAAATTTTCTCTTCAAATATTAGAATTTACTCTTCGAAACATAGAATTTACTCCTCAAAACTTAGAATTTACTCTTCAAAATATCAGAATTTACTCTTCAAATCTTGGAATTTACTCTTCAAACTTAGAATTTTCTCTTCAAATATTAGAATTTACTCTTCGAAACATAGAATTTACTCCTCAAAACTTAGAATTTACTCTTCAAAATATCGAATTTACTCTTCAAATCTTGGAATTTACTCTTCAAACTTAGAATTTTCTTTTCAAAACAATTTTCTCTTCAAATATTAGAATTTACTCTTCGAAACATAGAATTTACTCTTCAAACCGTAGAATTTACTCTTCAAAATATCGAATTTACTCTTCAAATCTTGGAATTTACTCTTCAAACTTAGAATTTTCTCTTCAAATATTAGAATTTACTGTTCGAAACATTGAATTTACTCTTCAAAACGTACAATTTACTCTTCAAAATATCGCATTTACTCTTCAAATCTTGGAATTTACTCTTCAAACTTAGAATTTTCTCTTCAAAACTTAGAATTTACTCTTCAAAATATCGAATTTACTCTTCAAATCGTACAATTTACTCTTCAAAATATCGCATTTACTCTTCAAATCTTAAAATTTACTCTTCAAACTTAGAATTTTCTCTTCAAAACTTAGAATTTACTCTTCAAAACTTAGAGTTTACTCTTCAAAATATCGAATTTACTCTTCAAATCTTGGAATTTACTCTTCAAACTTAGAATTTTCTCATCAAAACTTATAATTTACTCCTCGAAACATAGAATTTACTCGTCAAAACTTAGAATTTAGTCTTCAAAATATCGAATTTACTCTTCAAATCTTGGAATTTACTCTTCAAACTTAGAATTTTCCCTTCAAAACTTAGAATTTACTCTTCAAAACTTAGAATTTACTCTTCAAAATATCGAATTTACTCTTCAAATCTTGGAATTTACTCTTGAAACTTAGAATTTTCTCTTCAAAACTTAGAATTTACTCTTCAAAATATCGAATTTACTCTTCAAATCTTGGAATTTACTCTTCAAACTTAGAATTTTCTCTTCAAATATTAGAATTTACTCTTCGAAACATATAATTTACTCTTCAAAACTTAGAATTTACTCTTCAAAATATCGAATTTACTCTTCAAATCTTGGAATTTACTCTTCAAACTTAGAATTTTCTCTTCAAAACTTAGAATTTACTCTTCGAAACATTGAATTTACTCTTCAAAATATCGAATTTACTCTTCAAATCTTAGAATTTACTCTTCAAACTTAGAATTTTCTCTTCAAAACTTAGAATTTACTCTTCAAAATATCGAATTTACTCTTCAAAACTTGGAATTTACTCTTCAAATCTTGCAATTTACTCTTCAAACTTAGAATTTTCTCATCAAAACTTATAATTTACTCTTCGAAACATAGAATTTACTCTTCAAAATATCGAATTTACTCTTCAAATCTTGGAATTTACTCTTCAAACTTAGAATTTTCTCTTCAAAACTTAGAATTTAGTCTTCAAAATATCGCATTTACTCTTCAAAACTTGGAATTTACTCTTCAAAATATCGAATTTACTCTTCAAATCTTGGAATTTACTCTTCAAACTTAGAATTTTCCCTTAAAATATTAGAATTTACTCTTCGAAACATAGAATTTACTCTTCAAAACTTAGAATTTACTCTTCAAAATATCGAATTTACTCTTCAATTTTTTGAATTTCCTCTTCAAACTTAGAATTTACTCTTCGAAACATAGAATTTACTGTTCAAAATATCGAAGTTACTCTTCAAATCATGGAATTTACTCTTCAAACTTAGAATTTTCTCTTCAAAACTTAGAATTTACTCTTCAAAATATCGAATTTACTCTTCAAATCTTAGAACTTACTATTCAAACTTAGAATTTTCTCTTTAAAACTTAGAATTTACTCTTTGAAACATAGAATTTACTCTTAAAAATATCGAATTTACTCTTAAAATCTTGGAATTTACTCTTCAAACTTAGAATTTTCTCTTCAAAACTTAGAATTTACTCTTCAAAATATCGAATTTACTCTTCAAAACTTGGAATTTACTCTTCAAACTTAGAATTTTCTCTTCAAATATTAGAATTTACTCTTCGAAACATAGAATTTACTCTTCAAAACTTAGAATTTACTCTTCAAAATATCGAATTTACTCTTCAAATCTTGGAATTTACTCACCAAAATTAGAATTCTCTTTTCAAAACTTAGAATTTACTCTTCGAAACATAGAATTTACTGTTCAAAATATCGAAGTTACTCTTCAAATCTTGGAATTTACTCTTCAAACTTAGAATTTTCTCTTCAAAACTTAGAATTTAGTCTTCAAAATATCGCATTTACTCTTCAAAACTTGGAATTTACTCTTCAAAATATCGAATTTACTCTTCAAATCTTGGAATTTACTCTTCAAACTTAGAATTTTCTCTTAAAATATTAGAATTTACTCTTTGAAACATAGAATTTACTCTTCAAAACTTAGAATTTACTCTTCAAAATATCGAATTTACTCTTCAATTTTTTGAATTTACTCTTCGAAACATAGAATTTACTCTTCAAAACTTAGAATTTACTCTTCAAAATATCGAATTTACTCTTCAAATCTTGGAATTTACTCTTCAAACTTAGAATTTTCTCTTCAAATATTAGAATTTACTCTTCGAAACATAGAATTTACTCTTCAAAACTTAGAATTTACTCTTCAAAATATCGAATTTACTCTTCAAATCTTGGAATTTACTCTTCAAACTTAGAATTTTCTCTTCAAAACTTAGAATTACTCTTCAAAATATCGAATTTACTCTTCAAAACTTGGAATTTACTCTTCAAACTTAGAATTTTCTCTTCAAATATTAGAATTTACTCTTCGAAACATAGAATTTACTCTTCAAAACTTAGAATTTACTCTCCAAAATATCGAATTTACTCTTCAAAACTTGGAATTCACTCTTCAAACTTAGAATTTTCTCTTCAAATATTAGAATTTACTCTTCGAAACATAGAATTTACTCTTCAAAACTTAGAATTTACTCTTCAAAATATCGAATTTACTCTTCAAAACTTGGAATTTATCCTTCAAACTTAGAGTTTTCTCTTCAAATCTTAGAATTTACTCTTTGAAACATAGAAATTACTCTTGAAAACTTAGAATTTACTCTTCAAAATATCGAATTTACTCTTCAAAACTTGGAATTTACTCCTCAAACTTAGAATTTTCTCTTCAAATATTAGAATTTACTCTTCGAAACATATAATTTATTCTTCAAAACTTAGAATTTACTCTTCAAAATATCGAATTTACTCTTCAAATCTTGGAATTTACTCTTCAAACTTAGAATTTTCTCTTCAAATATTAGAATTTACTCTTCGAAACATAGAATTTACTTCTCAAAACTTAGAATTTACTCTT